>CAUYQU010065256.1:0-11780 GCA_963574635.1 Cheracebus regulus | reverse complement strand
ATCCAAATATTCTAGGATTGAGAATCTCCGGAAAATCTAGAATTCTGACACCCTAATATTCTAGGATTGTAGAATTCTGATATCCTCAGATTATAAAATTAAGAACTTCAAAGTATTCCAGAATTCTGACATCCTAACATTATACATTTCAGACATGCTAGAATTCCAGAATTCTGGTAACTTAAGATTCTAGAAATGAGAACCACGAAGAATTCTGGAATTCTGACATCCTAACATTCTGGATATCATACAATCTAGAATTCTATGATTTTGATAACCTAAGATTCTAGAATTGAGAACTTCCAAGGATTCTGGAATTCGGACCTCCTAACATTGTACATTTCAGACATGCCAGAATTCTAGAATTCTAATATTCTAAGATTCCAGAATTGAGAAACTCCAAGGATTCTAGAATTCTGATGTCCTAACATTCTAGAATTCATATCTGCTATGATTCTAGGATTCTGATATCGTAAGATTTTAGAATTGACAACCAACAAAGATTATAGAATTCTGACATCCAAACATTCTAGAATTCAGATATTCTAGAATTCTAGAATTCTGATATCCAAAGATTCTAGAATTGAGAAATTCCAAGGATTCTAGAATTCGGACATCCTAACATTCTAGATTTCAGACATATTCTAGTATTCTGATAACCTAAGATTCTAGAATTGAGGACCTCCTAGGATTCTAGAATTCTGACATGCTAACATGCTAGAATTCAGACACCGTTTGATTCTAGAATTCTTATAACTTAAGTATCTAGAATTCAGTCTTCCAGTTATTCTAAAAGACAGACATCCTGACATTCTTGACTTCACAAATGCTACGAATGTAGAATTCTGATATCCTTTGATTCTAGAATTGAGAACCTCCTAGGATTCGAGAATTCTGACATCCTAACCTTCTAGATTTCAGATATGCTAGGATTCTAGAATTCTGACGTCCTAACATTCTAGATTTCAGACATGCTTTGATTGTAGAATTCTTACAACTTAAGTATCCAGGATTCAGTTTTCCAAGTATTCTAGAATACAGACATCCTTACATTCTTGACTGCACACATGCTGGAATTGTAGAATTCTGACATCCTAACATTCTTGAATTAATATATTCAAGAATTCTAGGATTCTGATATCCTAAGTTTCTAGAATTGAGAATCTCCAACGATTCTAGCATTCTGACTTCCTAACATTATAGATTTCAGACATACTAGAATTCTACTGTGTCTGATATCCTACGATTCTAGAATTGAGAACCTCTCAGGATTCTAGATTTCTGACATCCTAACATTATAGATTTCATACATGCTAGAATTCTAGATTTCTGATATCCTTAGATTCTAGTATTCAGAACCTTCAAGGATTCTAGAATTCGGACATCCTAATATTATAGATTTCAGACATGCTGGAATTTAAGAATTGTGATATCCTAAGATTCTGGAAATGAAAACCTCCAAGGATTCTAGAATTCTAACATCATAACGTTCTAGAATTTAGATATTCTAGGATTCTAGAATTCTGATATCCTAAGATTTTAGAATAGAGAACCTCCAAGGATCCTAGAATTCTGATACTGTAAGACTCTAGAACTGAGAATCTCCAAGGATTCTAGAATTCTGACATCCTTCCATTCTAGGATTCTAGAATTCTGATATCCTAAGATTCTACAATTAGGGACCGCTGAGGATTTTAGAATTCTGACATCTTAACATTCTAGATTTCATGTATGCTAGGATTCTAGAATTCTGATAGCCTTAGATCCTAGAACTGAGAACCTCCAAGGATTCTAGAATTCAGACATCCTACCATTTTAGAATACAGATATGCTAGGATTCTAGAATTCTGATATCCTAAGATTCTAAAATTGAGAACCTCCAAGAATTCTAGAATTCTGACATCCTAACATTCTACATTTTAGACATGCTAGAATTCTAGAATTCTGATATAATAAGATTCTAGAATTGAGACACTCCATGGATTCTAGAATTCTGACATCCTAACATTCTAGAATTCAGATATTCTAGGATTCTGGAATTCTGATTTCCTAAGATTCCAGGATTTAGAATCTCCAAAAAATCTAGAATTCTGACCTCCTAACATTCTAGAATTCAGATATTCTAGGATTCTAGAATTCTGATACCATAAGATTCTAGAACTGAGAACCTACAAGGATTCTTGAATTCCAACATCCTAACATTATAGATTTCAGACATGCTAGAATTCTAGAATTCCGATATCCTAAGATTCTATAATTGAGAACCTCCAAGGATTCTAAAATTCTGATATCCTAGTTTTTTAGAATACAGATATTCAAGGATTCTAGAATTCTGATATTCTAAGATTCTAGAATTGAGATCCTCCGAGGACTGTAGAATTCTGACATCCTAACATTCTAGATTTCAGAATGCTAGAATTCTAGAATTCTGATTACCTAAGATTCTATACTTGAGAAACTCCAAGGATTCTAGAATTCTGACCTCCTAAGTTTCTACATTTCACACATTCTAGAATTTTAGAATTTTAATATCCTAAGATTCTGCAATTGAGAATCTCCAAGGATTCAAGAATTCTGACATCCTAACATTCTAGAATTCAGACCTTGTAGGATTTTAGTATTTTGATACTCTAAGATTCTAGAATTGAGAACCTTCAAGGATTCTAGAATTCTGACATTCTAACATTCTACATTTCAGCCATGCTACAATTCTAGTATTCTGATATCCTAAGATTCTAGAATTGAGAACCTCCAAGGATTCTAGAATTCTGACATCCTAAACATTTTAGAATTCAGACATCCTTTGACTGTAGAATTCTGGTACATTGAGTATCTGGAATTCAGTTTTCTAGGTATTCTACAATACAGACATTCTGACATTCTTTATTTCAGACATGCTACGATTCCCAAATTCTGATATCCTTAGATTCTATAATTCAGAACCTTCAAGGATTCTAGAATTCTGACATCCTAACATTATCGATTTTAGATATGCTAGATTTCTGGAATTTTGTTATGATAAGATTTTAGAATTGAGAACCTCCAAGGATTCTAGAATTCTGACAGCCTAACATTATCGATTTCAGACATGCTAGATTTCTGGAATTTTGTTATGATAAGATTTTAGAATTGAGAACCTCCAAGGATTCTAGAATTCTGACAGCCTAACATTCTTGAATTCAGATATTCTTGGATTCTAGAATTGAGATTTTCCAGGGAATGTAGAATTCTGACATCCCAATATTCTAGAATTCAGATATTCTAGGATTCTAGGATTCTGATATCCTAAGATTCTAGAATTGAGAACTTCCAAAGATTCTAGAATTCTCACATCCTGACATTCTAGATTTCAGACATGCTGAATTCTCGTATTCTGATATCATAAAATTCTAGAATTGAGAACCTACAAAGATTTTAGAATTCTGACATCCTAACATTTTAGAATTCAGACATCCTTTGATTGTAGAATTCTTATAACTTAAGTATCTAGAATTCAGTTTTCCAGGTATTCTGGAATACAGACATTCTTGACTTCACACATGCTACGATTCTAGAATTCTGATATCCTTTGATTCTAGAATTGAGAACTTCCTAGGATTCTAAAATTCTGACATCCTAACCTTCTAGATTTCAGATATGCTAGGATTCTGGAATTCTGACATCCTATCATTCTAGATTTCAGACATGCTTTGTTTGTAGCATACTTATAACAAGTATGAAGAATTCAGTTTTCCAGGTATTGTACAATACGGTCATTCTGACATTCTGGACTTCACACATGCTAGAATTGTAGAATTCTGACATCCTAACGTTCTAGAATTAGTATATTCAAGGATTCTAGGATTCTGATATCCTAAGATTGTAGAATTGAGAACTTCCAAGGAGTGTAGAATTCTGACATCCTAACATTCTAGATTTCAGATATGCTAGAATTCTAGAATTCTGATAACCTTAGATTCTATACTTGAGAACCTCCAAGGATTCTAGAATTCTGACCTCCTAAAATTCTACATTTCACACATGCTAGAGTCTTAGAATTCTAATATCCTAAGGTTCTACAATTGAGAAACTCCAAGGATTCTAGAATTCTGAAATCCTAACATTCTAGAATACAGATATTCTAGGATTATAGTATTCTGATATCCTGAGATTCTAGAATTGAGAACCTGCAAGGATTCTAGAATTCTGCCATCCTAACATTCTACATTTCAGCCATGCTAAAATTCTAGTATTCTGATATTCTAAGATTCTGCAATTGAGAACCTCCAAGGATTCTAGAATTCTGACATCCTAACAGTCTAGAATTCAGAAATCCTTTGATTGTACAATTCTGATAACTTAAGTATCTAGAATTCAGTTTTCTAGGTATTCTAGAATGCAGACATCCTGACATTCTTTAATTCAGAAATGCTACGATACTCGAGTTCTGATATCCTTAGATTCTAGTATTCAGAACCTTCAAGGATTCTAGAATTCTGACATCCTAACATTATTGATTTCATACATCCTAGAATTCTAGAATTTTGATATCCTAAGATTCTAGAAATGAGAACCTCCAAGGATTCTAGAATTCTGACATCATAACATTCTAGAATTTAGATATTCTAGAATTCTAGAATTCTGATATCCTTAGATTTTAGAATTGAGAATCACCAAGGATTCTAGAATTCTGACAGCCTAACATTCTAGAATTCAGATATTCTAGGATTCTAGTGTTCTGATATTCTATGATTCTAGAATTGGGGACCTCCGAGAATTCTAGAGTTCTCACATCCTAACATTCTAGAATTCAGATATGCTAGGATTCTAGAATTTTGATATCCTAATATTCTAGCATTGAGAATCCCTGAAAAATCTAGAATTCTGACATCCTAATATTCTAGAATTCAGAAATTCTAGGATTCTAGAATTCTGATATTCTAAGATTCTAAAATTGAGAACCTCAAAGTATTCTAGAATTCTGACATCCTTACATCATACATTTCAGACATGCTAGAATTCCAGAATTCAAATAACCTAAGATTCTAGAAATAAAAACCACCACGATTTTGGAATTCTGACATCCTAACATTCTTGATTTCATACATGCCAGAATTCTATGATTTTTGATAACCTAAGATTCTAGAATTGAGAACTTCCAAGGATTCTGGAATTCTGACCTCCTAACAGTCTATGTTTCAGACGTGCTGGAATTCTAGAATTCTAATATCCTAAGATTCCAGAATTGAGAAACTTCAAGGACTCTAAAATTCTGACATCCTAACATTCTAGAATTCAGATCTGCTAGGATTCTAGTATTCTGATATCCTAAGATTTTAGAATTGAGAATCAACAAGGATTATAGAATTCTGACATCCAAACATTCTAGAATTCAGATATTCTGGGATTCTAGAATTCTGCTATCCAAAGATTCTAGAATTGATAACCTCCAATGTTTCTAGAATTCTTACATTCTAACATTCTTAAATTCAGGTATGCTAGGATTCTAGGATTCTGAAATTCTAAAATTCTTGAATTGAGAACCTCCAAGGATTCTAGAATTCTGATATCCTAACATTCTAGAATTCAGATATTTCAGGATTCTAGAATTCTGATATCCTACGATTCTAGAATTAAGATCCTGCAAGGATTCTATAATTCTGACATCCTAACATTCTAGGATTCAGTTATTCTAGAATTCTAGAATTCTGATATCATAAGATTCTAGAATTGAGGTCCTCCAAGGATTCTAGAATTCTGACACCCTATCATTCTAGATTACTGACATGCTAGAAATCTAGAATTATGATATTCTAAGATTCTAGAATTCAGAAGCCCCAAGGATTCTATAATTCTGACATCCTAACATTCTAGAATTCAGACATCCTTTGATGGTAGAGTTCTGTTACTTTAGTGTCTAAATTCAGTTTTCTGGGTATTCTAGATTACAGACATCCTAACATTCTTAAATTCAGATATGATAGGATTCTAGAATTCTGGTATCCTAAGATTTTAATATTGAGATCCTCTAAGAATTCTAGAATTCTAACATCCAAACATTCTAGAATTCAGATATGCTAGATTTCTAGAATTCTTATATCCTAAGATTCTTGAATTGAGAACCTCGAAGGATTCTAGAATTTTGAAATCCTAACATTCTAGAGTTCAGATATGCTAGAATTCTAGAATACTGATATCTTTAGATTTTAGAATTCAGATCCTCCATCGATTGTAGAATTCTGATATCCTTACATTCTAGAATTCAGAAAGGCTAGGATCCTGGTTTTCTGATATCCTTAGATTCTGGAATTGAGAAACACAAAGGATTCTAGAATTCTGACATCCTAATATTCTAAAATTCAGATATGCTAGGATACTAGAATTCCGATATCTTAACATTCTAGAATTGAGAACCTCCAAGGATTCTAGAATTCCGACATCCTTATATTCTATAATTCAGACATTTTTTGATTGTAGGATTCTGATATTTTAAGTATCTAGAATTCAGTTATCCGGGTATTGTAAAATTCAGACATCCTAACATTCCTGAATTCAGACATACTAGATTTCTAGAATTCTGATATCTTAGGATTCTATAATTCAGATATTCTAATATTCTAAAATTCAGACACCCTAACATTTCAGAAAGCAGACATCCTAGATTTCTAGAATACTGATACCTTAAGAATGTGGAATTCAAATATATGGGTATTCTAGAATTCAGACATCCTAGCATTCTGGAATTCAAGTGTGCTATGATTCTATAATTCTGATATTCTAAGATTCTGTAATTGAGAACATCGAAGGATACTAGAATTCTGTCATCTTATCATTCTAGAATTCAGATATGCTAGGATTCTAGAATTCTGATAACTTAAGATTCTAGAATTGAGAAACTCCAAGTATTCTAGATTTCTGACATCCCAACATTCTTGAATTTAGACATCCTTTGATTGAAGTATTCTGATACATAAAGTATCTTCAATTCAGTTATTCATGTATTCTAGAATACAGACATCCTGAGATTCTTGAATTTAGACATGCTACATTTCTAGAATTCTGATATCCTAATATTCTAGAATTGAGAACCTCCAAGGATTCTAGAATTCTGACATCCTAACAATCTAGAATTCAGATATTCTAGGATTCCAGAATTCTGATATTTTTAGATTCTAGAATTGAGAACCATCAAGGATACTAGAATTCTGACATCTTAACATGCTAATATTCAGATATTCTAGGATTGTAGAATTCTGATATCCTAAGATTCTAGAATTGAGAAACTCCTTGGATTCTAGAATTCTGATTTCCTAATATTCTAGATTTCAGTCATGCTAGAATTCGAGAATTCTGATATCCTAAGATGCTAGAATTGAGAACCTCTAAGGACTCTAGAACTCTGATATCCTAACATTCTAGAATTCTGATATCCTAAGATTCTAGTATTGAGAACCTCCAAGGATTCTAGAATTCTGACATCCTAACATTCTAGAATTCAGACATCCCTTTATTGTAGAATTCTGATAACTAAAGTATCTAGAATTCAATTCTCCATGTATTCTATAATACAGACTTTCTAACATTCTTGAATTTAGACATGCTAAGATTTTAGAATTCTGATATCCTTAGATTTAAGAATTGAGAACCTCCATGGATTCTAGAATTCTGACATCCAAACATTATAGAATTCAGATATTCATGGATTCTAAAATCTGATATCCTAAGATTCTAGAATTGGGAACCTCCTAGGATTCTAGATTTCTGACATACTAACATTCTTGAATTCAGACATGGTAGAATTCTCGAATTCTGATACCCTAAGATTCTACAATTGTGAACCTTCAAAGAATCTAGAATTCTGACATTTTAACATTCTAGAATTCAGAAATGCTAGGATTCTAGCATTCTGATATCCTAAGATTCTAGAATTGGAGACCACCAAGGATTCTGGAATTCTCACATCCTAAAATTCTAGAATTCAGATATGCTAGGATTCTAGAATTCTGATATTCTAAGATTCTAGAATTGATAACCTCCAAGGTTTCTAGAATTCTGATATTCTAACATTCTTAAATTCAGATATGCTAGGATTCTAGGATTCTGAAATCCTAAGATTCTAGAATTGAGAACCTCCAAGGATTCTAGAATTCTGATATCCTAACATTCTAGGATTCAGATTTTCTAGAAATCTAGAATTCTGATATCCTAAGATTCTAGAATTGAGAATCACCAAGGATTCTAGAATTCTGACATCCTAATGTTGTAGAATTCAGACATCTTTTGATTGTAGAGTTCTGTTACTTTAGTGTCTAAATTCAGTTTTCTGGGTATTCTAGAATACAGACCTCCTAACATTCTTAAATTCAGATATGCTAGAATTCTAGACTTCTGATATCCTAAGATTCTTGAATTGAGGAACTCCATGAATTCTAGAATTCTGACATCCTAGCATTCTATATTTCCAGACATGTTAGAGTTCTCGAATTCTGATATCCTAAGATTCTAGAATTGAGGACCTCCAAGGATTCCAGAATTCTGACATCCTAACATTCTAGAATTCTGATATGCTAGGATTCTAGGATTCTGATATCCTAAGATTCCAGAATTGGGGACCTCTGAGGATTCTAGAATTCTGACCTCATAATATTCTAGAATTCAGATATGCAAGAATTCTAGAATTCTCATATCCTAAGTTTCCAGAATTGAGAACCTTCAAGGATTCTAGAATTCTGACCTGCTTACATTCTAGATTTCAGACATACTAGAATTCTAGAATTCTGATATCCTAAGATTCTAGAATTGAGAACCTCCAAGGATTCTAATATTTGGACATTCTTAAATTCTAGAATTCAGATATGCTAGGATTCTAGAATTCTGATATCCTAAGATTCTAGAATTGGGGACCTACGAGGATTCTAGAATTGTGACATCCTAACATTCTGGAATTCAGATATGCTAGGATTCTAGAAAACTGATATCCTAAGATTCTAGAATTGAGAACTTCCATGTATTCTAGAATTCTGACATCCCAATTTTCTTGAATTCAGATATGCTAGATTTCTAGAAATCAGATATTCTAAGATTCTAGAATTGGGGACCTCTGAGGTTTCCAGAATTCTAACATCCTGATATTCTAAAATTCAGATATTCTAAGATTCTAGAATTCTGATATCCTAAGATTCTAGAATTGAGAACCTCCAACGATTCTAGAATTCTCACATCTTAACCTTCTAGATTTCAGACATTCTAGGATTCTGATATCCTAAGATTCTAGAATTGAGAACCTCCAAGGATTCTAGAATTCTAACATCCTAACGTTCTAGAATTCAGACATCCTTTTATTGTGGAATTCTGGTTACTAAAGTATCTGCAATTCAGTTTTCCAGGTATTCTAGAATACAGACATTCTAACATTCTTCAATTCAGACCTGCTAGGGTTTTAGAATTCTGATATCCTTAGATTCAAGAATTGAGAACCTCCACGGATTCTAGAATTCTGACATCAAAACATTCTAGAATTCAGACATGCTAGAATTCTAGAATTCTGATATCCTAAGATTCTAGAATTGAGAACCTCCAAGGATTCTAGAATTCTGACATCCTAACATTCTAGATTTCACCGTGGACAGGGCCCAGAATTGTAGTGAGGCTGTTCCCTCCAGATCTGTGCTGGAGAGATCACAACTCCACACTCACGGTTTCCCACAGACCTATACTGAGGAGAATGTAACTCCCCAGACTGTCATGACTCCACACACGCCATCTCCATGTAGCCATGCACGCCAGTGCCACAACACCATGCCATACACCCCTAACCCCTAACCCTAACCCTGACCCTAACCGTGACCCTAACCATGGTAAGTAGAGGTTGCAATGCGCACAGATTGTGCTAATGCTCTCAAACTTCTTTAACAGAGCTACACTCTGTCTCAAAAAGAAACAATACAAAATATTAGCTAGGCATGGTACTGGGAGCCTTTAATCACAACAACTTTAGGAGGCTGAGGCAGGGGACTTCTTTGAACCCAGGAAACGGAGGTTACATTGAACTGAGATCACCCCACTACACTCCAGCCTGGACAACAGAGCAAGACTTCATCTCAAACACAAAATAGAGAAACAGTTAAACCCACACTTCACCAATAGGACATGAAAACAGACAACAGGCACATATCAAGATGATCAACCTCATTACCATTATGGACATCTACGCTGAAACTACAATGGCAAATACCCTTCACACAAACTAGAAAGGCGATAATCCAAAGAAACGTAAAATAAGTGTTAGCAAGGTCTGAGAGAAATCACCATCCTTAAATACCATATGCAGAATATAAAATAGTGTCGCCTTTTTTTAAAAAAAATACATATGTTATAACGTTTTAGGTTTTGGGGTACTGTGAAGAACATACAAGATTGTTGCATAGGTACATACATGGCAATGTGGTTTGCTGCCTTTCTCCCCATGTTATCCCTCCCCAACTCCCCTGACAATCCCCCCACAGACCCCACTGTGTGATGCTCCCCTCCCTGTGTCCATGTGTTCTCACTGTTCAACACCCACCTATGGGTGAGAACATGTGGTGTTTGATTTTCTGTTCTTGTGTCAGTTTGCTGACATTGATGGTTCCAAGTCTTTGCTATTGTAAACAGTGCTGCAATGAACATTCGTGTGCCAGTGTCCCTATAACAGAATGATATATAATCCTTTGGATGTATACCCAGTAATGGGATTGCTGGGTCAAATGGAATTTCTATTTCGAGGTCCTTGAGGAATCCCCACACTGTCTTCCACAATGGTTGAACTAATCTGCACTCCCACCAACAGTGTAAAAGTGTTCCTATTTCTCCACATCCTCTCCAACATCTCTAGTCTCTAAATTTTTTAACAGTCGGCATTCTAACTGGCATGAGATGGTATCTCAATGTAGTGTTGATTTGCATTTCTCTAGTGCAGCCTATGTTTAACATAGTTTGGTGTTTCCTCAAAAAGTTAAAAATAGACAGGAGACAGTAGCTAATGCCTATAATCACAGCACACTGGGAGACCAACGCAGGTGGATCACATGAGTCCAGGAGTTAAAAACTAGCCAGCAAAACCCAATCTCTACTAGAAATACAAAAATTAACCGGGCATGGTGGCAAACATCTGTAGTCCCAGCTATATGGGAGGCTGAGACAGGAGGATTGTTTCAGCCCAGAAAGTGGAGGATGCAGTAAGCTGAAATCGCAACACTGCACTCCAGCCTGGGAGACAGCACAAGCCCTTGTCTCAATAAGAAAAGGCAGAACATGATGAATCACGCCTGCAATCCCAGCACTTTGAGAGGTAGAGGGGTGGAAGAATCACTTGAAGTCAGCAGTTAAAGACCACCTTGGTCAACGTGGCAAACCCCGTCTCTACTAAAAATATGAGAATTAGCCAGCTGTGGTGGCATGCACCTGCAATCCCAGCTACCTGGGAGGCTGAGGCAGGAGAATTGCTTGACCCCAGGAGACTCAGGTTCCGGTGAGGTGATATCAGGCCACTGCACCACAGCCTGGCCAACAGAGGCAAAATTCCACCTCCAAACAAACAAAAAGCCTGAGACTGGCGAGTAGTAGTGGCTCAAGCCTGTAATCCCAGCACTTTGGAAAACGGAGATGAGCGTGTCACCTCAGGTTGGGAGTTTGAGACTAGCCTTACCACCATAGAGAAAGCTCGTCTCAACTGAAAATACAAAAATTAGCTGGGGGTGGTGGTACCCACCTGAGGCACAAGAATCACTTGAACTTGAGAGGTGGACGTTCCAGTAAGCCAA
>CAUYQU010065255.1:0-42227 GCA_963574635.1 Cheracebus regulus | reverse complement strand
AAAAAAAAAAAAAAAAAAAAAACAACATAACCGCCCCTTTTAAATTTTTTTTAATATATTTCCCAACTTCATTTGTAACAATTCCATCCCCCCTGTTTAATTTTTTTTTTTTTTTTTTTTTTTTTTTTGAGATAAAATTTCACTCTTGTTGCCCAGGCTGCCGTGCAATGGCGCCATCTCAGCTCACTGCAACCTCTGCCTCCCGTGTTCAAGTCATTCTTCTGCCTCAGCCTCCCGAGTAGCTGGGATTACAGGCACCTGCCACTACACTCGGCTAATTTTTGTGTTTTTAGTAGGGACGAGGTTTCACAATTATGGCCAGGCTAGTCTCAAACTCCTGACCTCGTGATCTGCCCGCCTAGGCCTCCCAAAGTGCTGGAATTACCGGTGTAAGCCACCATGCCCGGCCTTAGGCTAAATTCTTACTCTTCCTTGGAAACATGTTCTTCCTCCAGACCTCCTAATTTAGTAAGTGGTACCAAAACCCACCCTCTTGCTCAACTCAAAAACCTGGCTGCATCTTTCTCCCCGTCCCTTACCTCTGCTTTTTGTCATTCTACATTATCATTATGTTTCATGCCTTCTACTTCCTTGCAGTGGCTTCCATCACACTTAGAATAAAATCTACCTTTTTAAAAAAATATAATTCACATGCTACCCACCTCTCTAACGGATCACTCCGAGGCACACAGAGCTGACAAACTCTCCTGTACATGCTGTTTATCTGTTTGGAATGTTCTCGTACTTTCCATGTCTGGTTTCTTTTTATTCTTCAGGGGTCAATTTTAATGTTCCATTTGCAGAGAGGCCTTCCTGAATGACCTCAATCTAAAGTGGCTATCCTTCACTTGCATAATACCTTTCCTTTCTTTGGTGCCTTTTCTTTTTCAATGTATAATATTATTTAATATGTTTGTTAGCTTACTTGTTTAAATATCTCTCTTCGCAACTAGATTTACCCATGATGGTTGCTACCATGTCTGTTTGTTTATCAGCATATATGCCATGCTAATCATGTTGCCTGAAACGTTGAGTTATAGTGGATTGGAATGTTTGGGTTTTTATCCTGGCTCTGAAATGTATTAACTACTGTCCTTGGATACCAATGTAAGATGGGCATAATGATAACATGTACCAGGGTTTTTTAAAGAATAAATCAAGGTATTCATACACAGTTATTGGCATAGTGCTTGGCACAATGTATGTTCTCAATACGTTGTAGTTATTATTATTTTGTTCTATGCTTTCTCAAAATATTTTTTGAATGAGTGAAATGATGAATTTCTTATATGTTATAAATAGGTAGGTAATTACCTCTTTGGTGTATGACTATGCCATTTTACCCAATCTTTATTGCTTTCAGTATCATCCTTTAAGTTATTAATAGACGGCCAGGCACGGTATCTCATGCCTGTAATCCTGGCACTTTGGGAGGCCGAAGTGGGCAGATCACTTGAGGTCAGTAGTTCGAGACCAGCCTGATCAATATGGAGAAACCCCTGTCTCTACTAAAAAAACAAAATTAGCCGGGCATGGTGTCACGTGCCAGTAATCTCATCTACTCAGGAGGCTGAGGCAGGAGAATCGCTTGAACCCAGGAGGTGGAAGTTGCAGTGAGCCGAGACTGGGCCACTGTACTGCAGCCTGGGCAACAAGAGCAAAACTCTGTGAAAGAAAGGAAGAAAGAAAGAAGAGAGAAAGAGTGAAAGAAAGAGAGAAAGAAAGAGTTACTAATAGGCTAAAAATAAGAATAATGCTCATGTTTTTACTTCCTTACAATTGATTGTTAGAGGTAAAACCTTTTCTCATCTGCACAAATTTCTGGAAGGCAGTAATTGTTTCTTCTTCATTAATACTTTGACTGTGGAGGTATCTGTTTCAACATGTAAAATCCAATAGGTAAGCAGTGATGAATATAACCCAGATTAACTTTTTTTTAAATAACCAAAGCACACTCAGTTTAAGTTTTATGTTAAAGTAAGCCAAAAGCCAGTTAGCAAAATATTGGTTGGCTATGTATATAATCCTTTGCTCTTGAATAATTTAGCATCAATTTAGAGATGTTAATTTTTCTACCAGATGCTTGAAAGCATTAAGACAAGATTAGAGGTCATTGTCCCTTCTGTTATCGTTGGTCCCAAAATATTTGTTTATATCCCCATTAGAAACAAATTGTACTGTATTATAGTTATTTATTTGTTTGTCCCGCCTATTAGAGAGTGAGTTCACTAAGGGAAGACATTATGTTTTATTCTTTATTGATGTAGAAAGCAAGCAATAAAGAAAGAATGAAGGATTGATTGTTGGACGTTTGTTATTAACAATCTTGCTTATTATTTTCCTCCAAATGAAAAAGTTTTAGTGAACATAAACTGGAAAAACAGCAGGAGCAATTCAGTTAATACCTTGAAGAGGTTGAAGCAGAAAGTGTTGTGTCAGTTGTCTTTAACATAATTCCCAGTAAAGATACTGAAAGTATTCCCTCATGATAATGAGAAAAATCCAGAACACAAAGCTTGATTATTCCTACAATATTTGCCTGCTTTGATTCTGACTGTGTTTAAATATATCCAGGCATGCTGTGCAAAGTACAGAACTGAAATAATATAATCCCTAGTCCAATCATAGGCTTATGTTACGAGGATAAGTCAAGTTTGTGGTTTCACCTGAAGTAAGAAAGCATTAAGTCTTGTTATCACACCCAATTATCCATGTTAGGCTTGGGATTGAAAAGGCAGTAGAGAAGGAAGGGATACAAAGTAGTCCAGGGAGTAAGTACTTGGTTTCTATTAAAACTACCCTAGAATTGTCTCACCAATATTAATTAAGTTCTTTTTATTTGTAATCTCATTCATTATTCTCTCTCTCTCCCTCTCTCTCTCTCTCTCTCCCTCTTCCCCCTCCCTTCTCTCTCTCATAGAGCAATGTTGAAAAATGTACTCTTCTTCTACTTTTTTTTTTGAGATGGAGTCTTGCTCTCTCACCCAGACTGGAGTGCAGTGGCATAATCTCGGCTCACTGCAACCTCTGCCTGCTGGGTTCAAGCAATTCTCCTGCCTCAGCCTCCCCAGTAGCTGGGACTACAAGCATGTGCCACCATGCCCAGCTAATTTTTTGTATTTTCAGTAGAGATGGGGTTTCACCATGCTGGCCAGGCTGGTCTCAAACTTCTGACCTAGTGTTCTGCTCACCTCGGCCTCCCAAAGTGCTGGGATTACAGGCGTGAGCCACCGCATCCAGCCCCTTTTTTAATGTTATAGATTTCTAAATTTAAAATGTTCTGATATAGTCTAGCTCCCCAATTAGGGAGAAGTAGAAACATATGCTGCTCAGCTTTTCTAAGATCTTTTAAAGTAATCAATTAGCATATGGGTGAAGTTCACATTAGACAGACACACACATGCACTAAATATATTTTTTCTTTAGACACATTCATGCAGTGGCTAAAATTTCCTTTTTCAATTCTTTGCTCATGGACTATTAATGCTGATAGTATTTTATGCCATTTTGTGTTGATGCTGTCAGTACAAATTGGCCCCAAAATATTCTGTATTCAAGAGCATATATTTTTTTTCTTAAGCATACTATGATTTTAATAAAAGCAGAAATGAGTGTGACCTTCTTTTGTGAATTTCTGAGAGGACATGCTTCCCTGCAGTATCTGGAATGTGTGTTGACATTTTTTTGTGCTTTGATTTCCCATAAGTAACACACTCTGTTGATAGTGAAGCAGTGAGGGAAAGTTGCTAAGTTCCATCTGTAAGAAAGCATTATCAGAAGTGGAAGAGGGGAACTGACAAGGAAAGATTTGAAGTGTTTTGTTTTGTTTTAGCTCCAGTAGACACTTTATAAAAGACTCCTAAAAAGAGTGTGAATATAATATAGTTAATATAATATGTATTTTATATAAATATATTAATTTATAATTTTCAAATATAAATGTGTTTTTACTATATAAGCAATATAACATTGACCTAAACATTGAAATAATATAAACTCTCTTCTCAGAAACTGGGTTCTCGATTATTCTACATGTGCCTGTTTATAGAAAACAAACTATCTAGATAATTATTGCACCACAATTTGTATCAAACTCTGTTTCTTAGCCATCCTAGAGTGCAATCAATATCATTGATCTTTTTGAAAAACCAGTTTTTGGTTTCATTAATTTTCTTTATTGTAGAGTTCTGTTTCTTTAATTAATTTTTTCTTTTTTTGAGACGGAGTTTTACTCATGTTGCCCAGACTGGAGTACAATAGAGCAATCTGGGCTCACTGCAACCTCCACCCCCCAGGTTCAAGCCATACCCCTGCCTCAGCCTCCCAAGTAGCTGGGATTACAGGCATGTGCCACCACATCCAGCTAATTTTTTGTATTTTTAGTAGAGACATGGTTTTACCATGTTGGTCAGGATGGTCTCAAACTCCTGACCTCAGGTGATCTGCCCACCTTGGCCTACCAAAGTGTTTGGATTACAGGCATAAGCCACCATGCCCAGGCTGTTTCTTTAATTTGTATTTATTTATTGAGACTGGGCCTCACTCTGTGGCCCAGGCTGTAGTGCAGTGTTGCAATTTCCAGGGCTCAAGGGATCCTCCCACCTCATCCTCCTGAGTAGCTGGGACCACAGGCATACACCACCATGCCTTGATAATTTTTGTATTTTTTATAGAGACGGGGTTTCACCATATTTCCCAGACAGCTAGATTCTATTTATTGTTTAAAATGTGTTGAATGTGAGTTCAAGCCCTATAGTTTTTAATTATATAAAGGTGCTTAAATATCAATTAATTAATAAGTGTCTATAAAAAAAAGTTCTTCAATTAAGAATGAACTTCCATGTAGCAGCTTTTAGGAAATGTTACAAATCCATACATGCTAGATAAGCAAGGACTGTCTTCTCTTAAAATCAGTCAATCCGAGTTGATTAGATTGTCCTCAAAATGTTGCCTTTATTTTGAGTTGCTGATATTTTTATTTTCTGTTACTTTATTTAGCATTTGTTCCTTTACATTTCATATACTCGATTAGCAGTGTAGAATCTTGGTGGGTTATAGTAATTTTATTAATGGACTGTCTACAGTGTAGAAGTGGAATAGAGTATACAACTAAACTTAGATATCAGAGAAAATAATTTGGCTATACATCATAATCAAACTGACTATGCAGACATGTTATCATGGGGAATTTACTGCATTCATTATATACACAAGGAGAATCTATATCAAAGAACCAAGTTTTGAATGTTTTATTTCCTTTTGGAGCATGTATATGAAAGATTTCATGGAGATCCAATTGATATTGTTACTAGGAGTTAACTTTTTAAAATACTACTTATCCCTGTTTCTTTTGTTTGTTTATAATATAGTTTAATAAGAGAGTCAATTCAAAGTTTAAATGGAATGACACACACATGCATACTATATATGGCATGTTTTCCTGTGGTGACATTCAAAATAATCAATGATTTATTTTTGCATTTGTAAACATATATGAATTTCACAATTTTAGATAAGGATCTACCTTTAACTTATGAATATATTATGTTATGAATATTATGAATATAACATGAATGTCATTCTTATAGGATGATAACTTTAATTCAACTTTTTGGAATAGATAACATTTGACTTTTGGTTACATTTTAGATTTATCTGTTATTTTGAAAAGTTCAGGAAAAGGTAAATCATGGAATCTTTTTTTAAAAAATTGTATTCCTGTGTTAGTGTTGAGTTTTAAAGATTTATCAATGTGTACTAATGAAGCATACTAGATACCAAAATGTTTTCATTAGGAACGAAGGTTAATTGTGCCAGAAGGAATCACCAATTATGACCTGACAGGTTGAGGTAATGCAGGCAAAGTTAAGACAATACATGAATAAGCAAGTGCCCCTCCCATCAGCAATCATCATTAATAAGACCTCACTGCATTTAGGACTAGCAAATATATGATGGGTTTGAAAATTACCAAAGTGGATCCCAGATGGATATGTAGATTTCATTATCATTACATGCTTGGAAATTGAGGAAAAATTGTACAAAAATACATAAACTGGAAAAAATCTTATCAGGGCCATGAGTTTTTCATTTTGTTGTTGTTATTTGTCAATTTATAAGCATGTGTGGAAAGAGTAGACTGAGCAGTGAATGGAGGAGAATGCAATAATGTAGCAATAAAATTCATATAGTCTGGATGATGTGAAATGGATACTCTCATGCACTGTCTAAAGAAATATACATTGGTACAAACTCTACAGAAACAATTGGCAAAACATGAAACCCTTTGACTGAGTAATCTCCTTTTTGGTATTCAAGCTGAAGGCAAAATCAGAAATGTAAACAAAATGTATATAAAATGAGATTGATCATGATACTATATATTATAATTGAAGTTAAGATAACTTAAATAATATTAGGATGCATTTATGAAGTTAATATTTATACAACTAACTTTTCCAAATAATATATAAAGAACAATGCACATTATGTCATATTAATGGAAAATGTAGCAAATGACATCCTGCTTCTTATAATATGATTACAATTATGAAAATATTTAACGAGGCTCTTTTTCTTAGGTTCAAAGTTCAGAGCCAATTCAAATTACTTTCAAAAGTGTTTTATTTTAAGGAGGCATAAGACTCCACTTCAAACTTAAAAAGCAATCAAGAATTAAATTCTAGGGACTTGCATTGACCTCTGGTTCATTCCTTATGGCCTTTTAATTTCTCTACTTTTTCTAAGCTTCTCTCTGCATTTATCTTCACTCTTATCTCCCTAAGACTAACTTTTTCTACTTATTCATAGGTTACCCCCATATCACTTTAGATTACGTGTGCTCATCACAGCTTCTTTGGCCCTAAGTCTATCTTATAAGCCTTTTGTTTACACTCAGAAAGGAGGACTCTGATTGGGCTAGCTCATCTTTTCTTATGAAACCGAGACATAGGTTACTTGCCTGCCTAGAAATCACTGCCCTTGGTTAAGGGGCCATCATAGCATTACAATCGGTCATGTCTGGCCTGGCTATGGGGATGCCGTAAACAGATGGACTTACCTTTCCAACCTTTTCCTTGAACACTACCTATCCTAGGACCACAAGCTCCATGTTCTATCCAAACCACTCTTCCAAATATACCGAAACATTTCACTATTTACACTGTTAACCTGTCTTTTCTCACTTCTTGATATTTCCATCACAGAATGCATGATTAATCTCAAAGCCTCGTTCCTTGCATGCCCCCATGAAGGACTTTTTTACTTTCCTAGGGAAAGTTAACACTCTCATAGTGCTTTGTTTATGATTGAATGTCACTTCTGGCATTGTATTTCTACTATAAGAGTGATGTACGTGAACTATTGAATATAAAAAGCATACCTTTGATACCATTTAGTTGTACAGTTTATAAAAGAAAACGACACCATAAAGTTGTTAACATTATATAATGAAGGTAGTAGTAAAAACAACACATATATACACACACAAACACACACACACATACATAGCACAGCCAAACTTTGCATTCTAACATCCCCACACATGAAAACTATTAAAGTATCATTTTTGAGCTGTTATTTTTCTGCTACTTGTGCCCTAATTCTAATAGTGGAAGAAATGTTTTTTTAAAGCAAAGCTGTTATCTTTTAAACACTGGAATTAAGAAAACTCCATTTTCTGCATGAGTCAGTTTTTTTTCAGTGAATATTTTCAGCAAATGAATAAGCTCTGCATTAAACCCATGCTTTGTTTTAGTGGTTTCATTGGGTGGACTAGTTTCACTGAATACCATGTGTAAATTGGCCACATAGAACAAGAATTTACATTTCCACAATTTTATTCGGAACTTTGAAACTTTCATTATCTCACAGAATCCAGAAATTGAATTGAGGCTTTGTTACTAAGCCAGGTTGTAGCAACAGACCTAGGAGTCAGTAACTCAATTTTCTCCTTCTTTGCATCAGATTTTCTCTTGAAAATGCTGTATGCAACACAGAGGAATGGCAGGGAGGAGCCTCTGTGAAGTGTTAAATATTTGGTTCACTGGGTCCTATCAGCAGGTGGGGCCTGTGGGGAGCTTGTTTATCCAGCAGAACAGTCTCATTATGAGGACAGTGATGTAACATAGTTTACTGCATACCCCAAAACCACTCAAGGAAACCACTGAGTGAATGATACTCTTCCGGGCCCTGTATTATGCTATTATGACTTGCAATAACTGGCAGCATATTAAAATAGAAATCAGGGACTATAGCTACTCTGTTGAAAGAAGTTCTGAAATTTCAAAGGTGTTGATTATTCAGTATTTTCCAATTTACAGAATAAAGGAATATGTGATTGACTATTTCATGACACAGTAATGGAAATAAAGAGAATGAGCAGTCTTTATTAATTTCAGAGTAAATGCTTATTTTTCATAGCTGCATAATACTCAAGTGGATCTCTGTGTAGGCTGGGGTGGCCTTTGCTGTCAAATACAAAGATAAGACTTTGACATTGAAAACTAAGGAACAATGAAAAATAAATATATGTGCATATGTGTATATGTGTGCATGCACATACCCTTGTTATCACTAATAACCCACCACATAGCCTTGTTTAGCTTTGAAAATATGTATGAATACTACAATGAAAAAATAAAGAAAATAAAGTAAGGTTTGGGACAAACATCCCGTCTTCCTCATGACAATACTCTGGGAGCAGCTGTAAGCTGAGAATAAAGTGGGAACCCTCTTTATTGTGCTATGCAGTGAACTTATCAAATGTCTTAGCCTAGCTAGAACACAGCTCCTGGTAAATATGTTTTGAAATAAAGGATGAATCAATGAACAAATCAATGAATGCTTCTGTCCAGAAGTGACACAGACTAAATGCTGTAAAATCGTTCATCCTCCAAAATTTCAAATATTGTTGGTTGTCTGAAACATATTAAAGGAAAGGGACATGCTATAACCACTAAGTGTCTGAAGTCTTAACCTTCGAAGGGTATGTCAAGAAACCCAACTGGAGCTTTTTGGTAGAGAGTAGCCAAAGAAAGGATACTGAATTGGATGAACCATGAAAAGTCATTAAATTCCTCTTTAAAGGTATTTATTAGTTAACCATACAAAAAGCATACTTTCACTCACTGAGAATTTAAACTTTATTTAAATATTAATGATTGACTGCATTAAGTGTTATCATGAGGTAGCATCTGCTAGGCCAAGAAAATTCCTCTAGTTTTGAGTTTAATAGCTGTTAATAAGCAGACTAAAGATAATCCCACTGGTAAACCGTTGATTAAACCAGCACTTGATGATCTTTTCATTGCTAAGTAACACTGAGGCAGCTTAAGTTCGCTTTGGATTTAGTAGATGTTTATATTAACAACTGGCTAGTATAGTTTTTCACATAAGTACTTCATCTCAAATTTATCGACCCTTTAAAATGCACATGAATTTCCCCACACCCATAAGCTGCGCTCTCAAAGATAGGGGAAAATAAAAACGAAAGCAACAAAGATTGAATCAATGTAATTTTCTGCTGTTTAAACAAACATTTCTACTTACCTTGATTATTTAAAGAATGGCTGAAATCATGGCAATAAACACTCTGGAAAGTAGAGTGTAATGTTCAAGGCAAACTTCTTATTTTTTTTCTGAGCTGCCATCATCTCTCACCTGAATTATTGCAGTGACCTTCTAATAGGTCTTCTTTTTGATGTGTGTCACCTACAATCTGTTTTCAACCAAACAGCCAGAGAGCCTATTTTTAACAGGTTTATTGAGGTATAATTGATATATGATTAATCACATATATTTAAAACGAGCAATATGATATGTTTTGCCATATATATAAACTCATGAAACTATCACCAGTCAAGACTGTGAACATATCCATCACACTAAAAGTTTTCTCATGGCCTTTTGTAATGTCCTCTCTCTTTTCTTTCTATCCCAGACAACCACTGACTTGCATTCTGCCACTATAGTTTGCATTTTCTAGAGTTTTATATAAATGGAATCATACAGTATGTACTGTGTTTTGTGTGACTTTTTTCACATAATTGAGATTCATCCATGTTATATGTGTAAATAATTCATTTTTTGTCTAATATTTCATTATATGACTACATTCATCATTTGTTTATTCACCTATTGGTAAAATTTAGGCTGTTTCCAATTTGGAGCTACTCTGAATAAGGCTGCTATGACCATTTGTGTGCAAATGAATAGACCGTTTTCTTTTCTCTTAGTCAAATACCTAGGAATGGAACAGCTAGATGAAATGAAGTTAGTCCATTTGTTCTTTTATGAATTATGCTTTTGGTGTCTTATCTAAGAAATCTTTGCCTAATCCAAAGTCAAAAAGATTCCCTTCTGTCTTTTCTAGGAGTTTTATAGGTTTATGCTTTACATTTGGATCCATGATACTTTTTAGGAAAATTTTTATATATGGTAGAATGTGTGAATCAAAGTTTAGATTTTTTGCATATGGGTACCCAAATACTCCAACACCATGTGTCTGAAAGAGTATCCTGTCTGCACTGAATTGCCTTTTTGTTTTGTTGAAAATCAGCAGCAAATATATGTGTGTGTCTATTTTTGTACTCTCTAATTTTATTTCATTTATCTATTTGTCTATCTTGATAACAAGACTTACTAGTTTGATTATGGTGACTTTACGATAAATCTTGAAATCAGGTAGCATAAGACTTCAAGCTTTCTTCTTTTAAAAAGTTATTTTGAATATAGCAGGTACTTAACATTTTCAGGTGAATTTTAGAATTAGAATTTGATTGTCATTGTATTAAATCTATATAACATTTTGGAGAGAATTGACTAACTTTTTTTAAAAAACTTCTATTTTATGTTCAGGGTTGCATGTACAGGTTTGTTATATAGGCAAATTGTGTATCATGGGGATTTGGTGGACAGGTTATTTCATCACCAAAGTAATGAGCATAGTACCTGACAGGTAGTTTTCAATGTTCACACTCCTCCCATCCTCTACTCTTAAGTAGGCTCTGTTGGCTGTTGTTCTATTCTTTGTATCCATGTATACTTCATGTTTAGCTCCGACTTTATAAGTGAGAACAGGCAGTATTGGGTTTTCTGTTCTTGCGTTAGTTCACTCAGGATGATGACCTCCAGCTCCATTGATGTTGCTGCAAAGGACATGATCTCACTGTTCTTTATGGCTGTGTAGTATTCCATGGCATATATGTACCACATTTTCTTTATCCATTCTACCGTTGGTGGGCGTGTGGGTTGATTCCATGCCTTTGCAACTGTGAATAGTGCTGTGATGAACATATGCATACATGTGTCTTTATGATAGAATGATTTATACTCCTTTGGCTATATACTCGATAATGGGATTGCTGGATCAAATGATATTGCTGCTTTAAGTTCTTTGAGAAATTGCCACACTGCTTTCCACAGTAGCAGAACTAATTTACCTTCCTACCAGCTGTGTATAAGCATTACCTTTTCTCCACAACTTCGCCAGCATCTTTTATTTTTTAACTTTTAAATAGTAACTATTCTGACTGGTGTCAGATAATATCTCATTGTGGTTTTGACTTATATTTCTCTAAAGATTAGTAATGTTGAGCATTTTTCATGTGCTTTGTTGGCTGCGTGTATGTCTTCTTTTGAAAAGTGTCTGTTTATGTCTTTTGCCCAGTTTTGAATGGTGTTGTTTGTTTTTTGCTTGTTAATTGGTTTAAATTTTTTATAGATTCTGGATATTAGACCTTTGTTGGATGCATAGTTTGCAAATATTTACTCCCATTCTGTGTGTTGTCTGTTTACTCTGTTGATAGTTTGGTTTTGCTTTTTTATTTTTATTTATTTATTTTTACTGTGCAGAAGCTCTTTAGTTAATTAGGTCCTATTTGTTTACTTTTGCTTTTGTTGCAATTGCTTTTGGTGTCCTTATTATGAAATCTTTGTTAGGGCCTATTTCCAGAATAGAATGTCCTATATTATTTTTCAGGGTTTTTATACTTTTAGGCTTTACATTTATGTCTTTAAGTCATCTTGAATTAATTTTTGTACATGGTATAAGGAAGGGGTCCAGTTCAATATTCTGCATATTAAAACCAGTTATTTCAGCACCATTTATTGAATAGGGAGTCCTTTCCCCATGGCTTGTTTTTGTCAACTTTCTCAAAGATCAGTTGGTTGTAGGTGTGTGGCATTATTTCTAGGCTCTTTATTCTGATCCATTGGTCTGTGTGTTTGTGTTTGTACCAGTACCATGCTGTTTTGATTACTGTAGCCTTATAGTGTAGTTTGAAGTCAGGTAACATGATGCTTCCAGCTTTGTTGTTTGCTTAGGATTGCTTTGGGTATTCCATATGTTGTTTACTTCCATATGAATTTTAAAATAGTTTTTTTTTCTAATCCTGTGAAGAATGTCATTGGTAGTTTGATAGGAATAGCATTGAATCTATAAATTACTTTAGGCAGTCTGGCCATTTAACAGTATTGATTCTTCCTATCCATGAGCATGGAATATTTTTCAATTTGTTTGTGTTTCTGATTTCTTTCAGCGTGTTTTATACTTCTCCTTGTAGAAATCTTTCACCTCCTGGGTTACCTGTATTCCTATGGTTTTGTTTTTGTTTTTGTTTTTGTGATGCTTGTGAATAGGCTTGTGTTCTTGATTTGTTCTTAGCTTGGACATTGTTGGTATATGGAAATGCTACTGATTTTGTACGTTGATTTTGTATCCTGAAAGTTTGCTGAGATTGTTTATTAGATCTGGGAGTTTTGGGCAGAGACCATGGGGTTTTCCAGGTCTCTGCAAACAGGGATAGTTTGACTCTTTTCCTATTTGGATGCCTTTTATTTCTTTCTCATGCCCAGTTGCTCTGGCTAGCACTTCCAATACTATGTTGAATAGGAGTGTTGACAGTGGGCATCCTTGTCTTGTTTCAGTTCTCAAGGGGAATGCTTCTAGTTTTTGCCCCTTCAGTATGATATTGGTTATGGGTTTGTTATGGATGGCTCTTATTATTTTGATATATGTTCCATCATTGCATAATTTCTTGAGGGTTTTACCATGAAGGCATGTTGGATTTTATCAAAAGCCTTTCCCACATCTATTGAGATGATCATATGATTTTTGTTTCTGTTTATGTGGTGCATCACATTTATTAATTTGTATATGTTGAACCAACTTTGCATCCCAGGGATGAAGCCTACTTGATCATGGTGAATTAGCTTTTTGATGTTCTGCTGGATTTGGTTTGCTAGTATTTTGTTGAAAGTTTTTATATCTATGTTTATTGGGGATATTGGCCTGAAGCTTTCTTTGCTGTTTTTGTTGTGTCTATGCTAGGTTTTGGTATTAGCATGATGCTGGTGTCATAGAATGAATTAGGGAGGAGTTTGTCCTCCTCAATTTTCTAGAATAGTTTCAGTAGGAATGGTACCAGCTCTTCTTCATACATCTGGTAGAATTCAGCTGTAAATACCTCTGGTCCTAGGCTTTTTGTGGTATGTAGGCTTTTTATTACTGATTCAATTTCAGAACTCATTATTGTTCTGTTCTGTTCTGTTCTGTTACTGTTTTGTTCAAAAATATGGTTTCTCCCTGGTTCAATCACTTATAAAGCTTGATTTGGCTGAATATGAAATTCGTGTTTCGATTTTCTTTTTTTTCTTTTTTAAAGAATTTTGAATATAGGCCCCCAATCTCTTCTGGCTTGTAGGGTTTTTGCTGAAAGGTCTACTGTTAGCCTCATAGGGTTTCTTTGTAGATGACCTGCCCCTTCTCTCTTGCTGGCTTTAACATTCTTTCATTTATTTCAGCCTTGGAGAATCTGACAACTATGTGTCTTGGGGATGGTTGTCTTGTACAGTGTGTTGCAGAGGTTCTCTGCATTTTCTGAACTTGAATGTTGGTCTCTCTAGCACAGTTAGGGAAACTTTCATGGATCATGTCCTCAAATATGATTTTTCTCTCTCTCTTTCAGGGATGCCAGTGAGTCTGAGATTTGATCTCTTTACATAATTCCATTATTTCTCAGAGGTTTTGTTCGTTCTTTTTTATTCTTTTTTCTTTATTTTTGTCTGATTGACTTAATTCAGAGAACCAGTCTTAAAGCTCTTTGTTCAGCTTGGTCTATTCTGCTACTAATACTTGTGATTGTATTATGAAACTCTTGAAGTCAGTTTTTCAACTCTTATCTGATCATTTTGGTTCTTTCTTAACATGTCCATTTTGCCTTCCAGCTCCTGTATCTTTTTATTGTATTCCTTAGATTCCTTGGATTGGGTTTCAACTTTCTCCTGAATCTCGATAATTTTCATTTCTACTTATATTCTGAATTATGTCTGTCATTTCAGCCGTTTCAGCCTAGTTAAGAACCATTGCTGGGGAACTAGTATAGTTGTTTGGAGGTAATAAAACAGTCTGGCCTTTTGAGTTGCCAGAGATATTGCACTGTTTTTTTTTTCTCATCTGTGTGGGTTGATGTTCCTTCAGTCTTTGAAGTTGCCATCCTTTGGATGGTGCTTTTTGCTTTTATGTTCTATGATACCAGTGGGGGTTTGATTGTGGTATAAGGTGGGTTCAGTCAACTGGCTTCTTTTCTGGAAGATTTTAGGGGCCAAGGCTCAACACAGCACTCCTGGGCTGTGTGTTCTAACTCTGAGGGGCTTTTACCGGACCCCTGCCTTTGCTCTCTAGCCCCTTGAGGTTAAGAACTTGCTGTACTGGAGGGACCTAACTGTTCTTGGTCCACTGGCCACAACACACTGATGGAGAGTGCTGGCCAAAGCACTTCGTTGGGCCAGTAGCAGTGGGATCTGTGCTCATTCAGGTGTGCCAGAAGCCACAGCATGTGTGGTGGGGTACATTTTTCAGCTGACCAGGGACAAAAGTGGGAGCAGGGTGTCCTGTCATATGTGCTGTCATATGTGCTAGCACTTGCACCTGCAGTGGTGGGGGTGGGGTACTAGCAGAGGCACAGTTTCCTGTGCCTGTGCACACATTCACACCAGTGGGAGCAGAAGCAGGGTTGCTGGTATGTATGCACGTGTTTGCACTGGCAGCAGTAGTGGCATGGTGGAGGTGGGGTTGCCTGTGCCCATTAAAACAATCTTCTATATTTGAATTTGTTAATCATTTAAAACTATATATGTATCTTAAAACATCGCACTGTGTGCCTTAAATATATACGATTGTTATTTGTAAATTATACCTCAGTACAGCTGGAAAAAGAAACACATGCAAAGTTACATAAATATCCCCACAATTTTCCCTCAGGTTATCACCCCTTTTTTCTTACTTGAGTCTGAGAGTGTTTTTGAAAATGCTATGAAAATGAAGGAGTACTAAACAGATAACATGAATGAATATTATTATATGTATGACAAAAATGAGAAAGGAAGTTCCTGAAAGAGGTGCACAGATAAATTTTTGTAATACCCTGAACAAAATACAGTATGTCAACAGATCCCAATCATAATAAATATGTGATTACACATATGAATGTAGATGAATGCCCACAACATTTGTTTGTACAGCTAATCTATTTACAATATATTATATATTTCATGAGACTTATTCTGTAATAAAAAATAGACTCGGCATCACTTAAAAATGGTTGTAACCTTTTTAAAAATTCTCACTTAGAAATTCATTTGGCGGAGCAATACACAAGCTCTGTGTGTCTAATTTTCCCTTACAATCTCTGTAAGAAGTTAATCAAACAGGCAATTAATCTGTATGATATTATTCATCTGAAAGCATATGCATATTAAAATACACAATAGACTTCATTCTCATTTCCCTTGAATTTTTCTCTAATGCCAGGGGCTTGAATGTCCAGCAGAGCTCACAATATGAAAAGGATACATGGCAGTGCTTTTGCTGCACATACCGGAAAGTACAAGCAATAATGTTCTGCTATATAAACACCTGTAATGAAGGCAGAAAATGTGTAGTAAGCTAACAAACAAGACTTTGGCCCCAACCACACTTCCTCTTACCTTGAATCTGCTTCTGCTCCTCATTTCCATTAATAATGCTACAATCATCTCTGGATTCCTGATTGGAAATCTCAGAGTCATCCTAGACTCCTCCTTCTCCTTCATCTCTCCCTTCTGATCAATTTCAGCATCTTGATGATTCTGACTCTACAGTTCTTCCTGCATTTCCTTGTCATATCCTTTGCCACTTCTTTTTTTTAACATCTATTTTAAGAACTTTCTGAATTTTCTCCTTATTCCTAGCTATCCCCATCCAATCCATCCTTGATACTGTCCTGAAAATGATATTTCTAAAATGTAGATAAGATAATACCACTTCTTTTGCAGACATTTGCCACTGTCTACATTGGTTTTAGCAGTGATCTTCAAAGTGTCATCCCTGGACCAGCAGTATCACCTGGGTACTTTGTAGTAATGCAGATTCTTAGGTCCCAATCCAGACATTCTGAATCTGAAACTCAGAGAGGGAAGCACAAAACTCTGTGTTTTAAGAAGTCCTCCAGGTGATTCTGATGCACAATAAAATTTGAAAACTACTGAGCTACGCAATTAAGTTCAAGTTTCTTGGCATGATGTTTTGCCAAACCTGTGTTTTCTGAACTTATTTTCACTTCCTTACACTCTTCTGTACCCCGCACCACTCCACTATTTCAGAACCTTACCCTTTACTGTCCTATTAACTGGTATGTCTCATTGGCTTGCAGTTTTCTCTTCTGTATTATCAAGTTTTGAACTAAGGTACTTTTTGAATTTCATCTCTCTCTTAAATCCTTTTTGATCTTCCTAGTCATATTTACTGCTTCATTAGTTCATATGTGAAATGTAAAATAGTTCTGAGTTGAGAGGTAAAAGAAACTTCTTGCTTTATGTTTCCTGAGTAATGTTATCTTTGCTCTCAGATTTTATTCATTCTTGTGCTATACATGGTTTTTGACAAGTCTGTTCCTACTTATAAATGATATCTTCAAGGAGGATGCTAGTCTTAGTAATCTTTGTCATAGAAGAGTGAGCTGCACATCATATGTGGTCTATAACATGTGGATTGACACCAATATATGACTTGAACTTTAATGCATGATTATTATATGTGTTCATTGCTGAAAACAATAGTCCATTTGGGATTGTTATAAAATTTAAAGATCTTTTTTAACTTGCTGTCTTGAAAAGTGTGATTCTGTTCTTATGTATGCTCGAAAACAAAAACAAAGTAAATCTGTGACTTGAACCCTGTTACTTTCTCTTTAAAGGATCAATTTGCAGGGTAGGTGTCCTGCCATCTGACAGGCCTTCCCTGTGAGGCTCCTCTCAATTGGGAAAAGGATTAAATTTGATCAGTGTTTGATCTGTTGCTCATCATGTTGGTATTTAATCCAGTGTCCAACAAGTGTCCCAAAGGAATAAAATGTCTGAAGCTGGCAATACTTTTTGACCAACCTGTCTGAATATATTCTTAGCTGTTTTTACCCAAATAGAGGGTTTTGTGGAGCCATACATGAGCTAAATACATAATATAGTAGTATACTTAATGAATGTAAAACAGTAAACTATGTTTCATATATCAGCAAAGATTTACTGAGTTCTGAAGTACACTCAGTTTTGTGAAATCAAATTATTCTGAGTTAGAAAATTGTATTGCTTTGCAATATTATAAAGGAAAAATGCATACTGCTCTTTTTAAATTATTAGGGTTAAAATACTATAAACAATAATTATGAGTGACTGTGCTAACACCAAAGAGATACGTTTTCAATAACCCATTTAAGTGAACAGTTATTTAGTTAATCACTAATTTATTCAACACACATTTATTGATTGTCTATTATGCCCCAAATAGATACAGATATGGAAATAGCTCTAAATTTATAATTATAGTTAAATGAGTTTTTTTTTTCTTTTTTAGAGATGGAGTCTTGCTATGTTGTCCAGACTAGACTCAATCTACTGGACTCAAGTAATCCTCCTACATCAGCCTTTTGAGTAGCTGGGACTACAGGCACATGCTGCTGGGTCCAGTTTGAGATTTAGATACATAGGTAATAGATACATAGGTAGGTAAACAGACAGCTAGACAGAGATAGAAATAGAGATAAAGATAGAGAAAGATAGAGATAGACATAAAGACAGTGATAGAGATACGGTAAAGTCCTACTTTTCAGAGTCCCCACGCTTCAGTGATCAATGAAATGCATGTAAGCAAATAATGATTTAATATGATACATGCTAATGAAAGTATGTATTAACTTGAGAACTCAGGATAACTAAATAATCAAAATAATGAAAAAAGTCTTTAAAGTCAAAGAAGGACCATATGTACCAAAATGTTACGTATCTGTATCAATTTCTTATGCCCAGACTAATAAAAGAAAATGAGAATCCAGATTTGCTTGTAGCACGACGTGCATCTGTTTGTGTTTGCTTAAATAGCAGGGCTTTTTTCTGCTCCTGTTCAGTGTGGGAATGGAAAACAGAACATCCCCTATGTTCCATGTACTGTATTAGGTACTTTCTCATGTCACTTCTAAACACTAAGAAAAGTAAAAATGAAGAGTCAAAAACAATAAGCCTTAAGCTGAATTTACTTAATGCAAGGCGGGAATAACATGATCCCACACAGATGCATGAGACCTTCAAATTAACTGTTAAAGGACTGTTTGGAGAAAATTAACCTAAGACATTGAGAATTTGTTCACTTGTAGACACATACAAGGAAGAGGAACCCCTATGAAGACTTTTTCTCAGGCCAAAGTGAAGTGTAGAGCTTTTAAAAAGGCAAAGTGAGAAGTTTGGTGTTTTTTTGTTTGTTTGTTCCTCTAACAACAAGAGTTGCTGCAAAGTGAGAATTGCTATCACTAGTTTTTAGTTATTATTTCAAGATATCTAATCAAGTAGACATAGACTAAGTATTCTTTTTCTGAAATTCTTGGAACCAGAAGTGTTTTGGATATCAGATCTTTTTCAAATTTTAGAATACTTGCATATACAGTATATAATGAGATATCTTGGGGATGGGACCTAAGTCTGAACATGAAATTAATTTATGTTTCATATGTAGCTTATACACATAGTCTGAAGATAACTTTATATTTTCCTTGGAGATGCTAAATAAATTGTGTGCTGTGAACCTACATTTTGACTGTAACCCATCACGTGAGATCAGATTTAAAATTTTCCATTTGTGGCATCATGTCAGCTGGCACTAAAAATGTTTTGAATTTTGGAGCATTCTGGGTTTCAGATTTTCCGATTAGGGATGCTCAATTTTATTTTAAAGTAACATAACTTATCCTTCTATAAATATAGCATTTCATTTTCATATTGGTATGCAACATGTATAAATTATATTATTAGACTTTTTTTGAAAGAATTCAAACTTCAACTTTGTTACCATGGAAATATTTTTAGCTCTTACATATGTAGTAATAGTGACTTGATTAAAAGTACTTTCTCTAATCTTTAATCTTTTGTAACAAAAGCTACATATGTAGCTTTTGTTCATAGTACATCAGTAGTAAAGAAATTATTTCTGAATCTTAATTCCACTACTGTCTTCATATATGCTCCCAGAACTGTATGGGTGGTAACAAAAATGAATGAACATGGTACTTCTTACTCCTACTCCCCAATGTAACTTTATGGCTTCTTTCATAAACTCCCATTGGCTGTGAAAAAACATGTACTGCAGAGAAATATTGAACTAAAGTATTTCCATAGAATCCTCCCATCAGGGAAGGAAAGTACCAATAGCAAATTTTCTGAGACTTATAGCAGGGTATTTTATTCTAAAAGAGAGAAAAAGGATTAAATACTACCAGTGTACACAATTACCTGTTGATAATTTAAAAAAATAATAGCAATAAAATTTATATAAATTAAATACAATTAATGTGTAATGAAATCAACAGTGTCTAGAAATATGCTTTTGGAATGATTTTTCCCAAGCCAACAGACCTTGTATGTTGAAGTAAGAAAAAACTGAATGGGTCAACAGCAATTCTGTTCATCAAGAGTTAGATTTTAAGTTATCACGTATCTTTTTAAGATTTGAAATGTCTCACTACACAAGGTTAAAAAATATACTTTGTGCCTATATTTTTAAAGTCTTCATTCACAAGGAGATACATACTGAAGTACTTGGGGATGAAATGTCATTATGCCTCTGATTTATTTTCAACTGGTTTTAGAAACAATACAACATACAAGAGAGAACGTGTGTGGAAATCAGGCAAAATGTTAACAAAGAAAAAAATATATCCCCTTTATCACTTCTTTCATTTAGTGAAATGGTTTATTGTAACTATTTAAACCATCATTCATTTAAATGACTTTATTCAAATAATTTGAGTATGTCTTGAATAACACTTTATAGTGTTTGCCATCTTTTTCCAAGAATTATTGAACCATTTTAATTTGATAGTTTATTTTTGAATAGCATGCATTTAGTTTAAGGCTAGTAAAACCTCCTAAGCCATAGATCCTCCACCTGTTTCCATATTAAAATGAACACCAAGTGTCTCTAATGTCCAAAGTGCCATTTCTTCATTTTACCTCTAGCTTTTCTTTGGCACGTGACGTTGAAACATTTGAAACTTTTTTCCTGACCGATATTTAAGTATTTAATAACAGTAATTTTCAGGAAAATTTGTGATTTTCTTCCAACATTTTCTCCCAAAGCATATTCTGAAAGTGTGTAATAATATCTATATGTATTCCCAGTACAACTCTTCCTCTTTTCTCTTGATCTAATTTGTTACTAACTTTTAAAAACTTTCTAGACTAATCATTTTGCTTACCTTCAAGCATTTTGCTTTATACTACAAATCTTCTGAGACTTGAATAATTTTATCTTACTGTTTATATACTGCTACCTTGAAGGTATTTCAACCTTTTTCACTGGTAGCGATACCCTCCATGACAGCTAGTGTCAGTTATATTAACTTGATTCTATTGTAATTTACATAGTGGTAAAGCAAAATAATTTTACACTTAGAATTATAACTGTTTTAAAAATTACCCCCCAGGATTCATTGTATATAATTGGAAAAATGCACAACTATTTTTGATAACTATTATATGCAATTATATAACTTGGACATCTCTGTGTCGTTTTTAAATCCTGTTTAACATGGTATGCTGGCTCTACAGTAGTCATTGACAGGAATGATGACAATGACTGAGGCATTGATGGTGTCCACCAACTTTCAGCATATTTACTCTAGATAGTACCTCAGTACAGCCCTTTAGTCAAAATTTTAGACCCAAATTTGGTACTTGAAATTAACCAAATCAAAAAATGCTGTGAAATTCACATCTTTATTAAAAAACAATATGTGGCAGGAGGGCGGATTAATTCTAGTGCACTCACCCTTATTAACTGATGTGGAGTTTCTTCAACTGTATAATTTGTTAATTCAGTTGTTTATTTTGCTTATTTATTCATACATTCATTCATTCATTTAGTAAATGTATGCTGAACTCGTTAGCAGGCACAATTCTAGGCACTGTGGCTAAAAAGGGAAGTGAGAAGGACAAAGTCCCTGCTCTCAAGGGGTTTACATTCAACTGGGGAGACAGAAAGCAAAGTGGATACATAATATAACATCAAATAGCGATAGGTCTTGTGAAAAAAATATCAAGGCATACTCTGGATCAAGTGACCAGGATGGGAAGGCAAAAGGCCTCTCTGAGGAGGTGATTTTTGGCAAGAAAGAAAGAGGAAGCCATGAGTTGGCTGGCGAAAAATGTTTCAGACAGAGGGAAGAGAAAGTTCAAATGCCTCAGTTTATATTTCTGTGAAGGGTAAATAAAAGTTTATAAACTCCTGGCACATCATTAAGAGCTTATTAGATGTTAGATATAATTTTAAGATAATAAATGAAGATAATTAATTCCACATGATATTATGTGTCTTCTTTGCTGTAATGTACATCCTCCTTTTCATCTAGATCATTTTTCTTCCCTTGAATATTATATTATTTATCCTGTTCTCAGAGCTGTTAGATTGCCCTCTTTTTAATTTGTAGTGAGTTTAACCCTGCTTGCAATACTCAAATGTTATTGCTGTCAGAGGTCTTGTTTTCTCAGTCTTTGCCCTTTTGCTCAACATTTGTATACTCTGAGTAATGCCAAATTGATTTTCTTGCTAAGTGTTGGGCAAGTGCCCTGTCTAAACAGTAAATTCACAACTTCTCCATGATGATGATGATGATGTTGATGTACCTGCCCTATGGGAGCCTGTTGTTTTGTATGTGTGTGCAGAGAGAGGAAAGATTAAAAAAATAGTGTCAAGGTGTCATTTGGAAGATGGTACCTGCAGAAAACACAGAAAACCTAATCATACCCCACCCCCATCCTCCCGATTTCCCACCATGGTTTTTTGTTTACACTTCTCCGATTCTCCCAGAAGTCAGAACAAAGTGACTGTTCACCTCTGTCTCTGGCTGGGAAAAAAACACTACCAGAACTCAACTCAATTTTATTGATTTCTGTATTGTTTAGCTGTAAAACATTTATTCTCAATTGTGTCAGTTTGGGTCTGATCAGAGAAAAAACACAGTCATTTGAACAATGAAAATTTATGCAAATAATTATTAAATGTAATGGGGGATTATAGTAATGAAGGGATTGGCTAGCATAAAAGAAAGATGTATTAGTTTACTCAGGCTGCCATAATAAAATACCATAGACTGAGTGGCTTAAACAAAATATATTTATTTCTCATAGTTCTGGTGGCTGGGAAGTCCAAGATCAAGGTACCAGCCAATTTGGTCTCTGGCTTTCAGATGGCTACCTTCTTGCTGTGTGCTCACATGATCTCTTTTTTGTAAGCAGAAGTGGAGAGAGACAAAGAGTTAAGCTCTCTGGTGTCCCTTCTTATAAGGGCACTAATTTCATCAAGAGCCTCCTTCCCATGACCCTCCTCATCTAACCCTAATTACCTCCCAAAGAAAGGCCTCATCTCCACTTACTGCCATATTGAGGGATAAGGCTTCCACATATGGATTTTCAGGGGAGGGCACAAATGTTCAGTCTATAGCAAAAGAGAGCCCTAAAGAATAGAGGAATCGTTACCATTATCCCTAGGGCTAGGATAGCACACCTAAGAAAAAGTCCCTAAGTTTTTCATACCCAGAGCAGAGATCTGTACTCTATTGGGAAGGTACAACCATAGCTTACTGAATGGCAATAATCACTAAGTTGCCATGCTAGCAGAACTTGTCAGAAATCTGTCCTCTTGAAGTTAACAGAGACCCTCCCTCTAAGTTACCTGGGAAACATCGCCAAGCAGCTGATTGCCAAGCACTGTAGGAGCCAGGTGCTGAAGAAGCCTTGCACACTTCAAGAGCTTGCCAAATGAGCACACTGAAAATAGAAAACAAATCCCTTTCTTTCTGAAATGTCTCACCAGTGCCCTCTCCCTACAAAGCTTCAATGCCAGCTAGCAAAGAAAAACATATCTCAAAGGCCCAGATCTATTTTCACCGAGCAGACAGAAAGGTACATTTAAAACTAAGAGGCAATAAATCAATAACCAGCACACTGATATAAACTGATAATAAATAACAGCAGAAGCAGACTAAGTGAAGAATACATTGTTAGCAGAGTCCACTACTTTGCAGGGCCATTCTCAGTTTGATTCATTGCTGTGTGCTCTGTGCCTAGAATAAAATCTGACCCAATACGGATGTTCAGTAAATACATGTTGGATGAATGAATAATTTAATTGCTTATTTTTTTCCCTCTAATGTTTTCTCTCTCTTTCTCTCTTTTTTACTATAGCTGATGGATGCACTGATTGGTCTATTGATATCAAGAAATATCAAGTTTTGGTGGGAGAGCCTGTTCGAATCAAATGTGCACTCTTTTATGGTTATATCAGAGCAAATTACTCACTTGCCCAAAGTGCTGGACTCAGTTTGATGTGGTACAAAAGTTCTGGTCCTGGAGACTTTGAAGAGCCAATAGCCTTTGATGGAAGTAGAATGAGCAAAGAAGAAGATTCCATTTGGTTCCGGCCAACATTGCTACAGGACAGTGGTCTCTACGCCTGTGTCATCAGGTATCCTCTTAATTCTATTACTGCTGAATCAAATAAATCACATGCTGCTTTCTCATACTTAAATCTTGCTGCTATCTCTTTTGCCTAAACCCATTGTTTCAATATTTGCATGTGTTGCTGCTTTCTAAAATTTAGAATCAAAATCATAAAAAGATGGGATTGGAATTTATATTAGACATTATTTCTAGATAATGGAGAGAAGAGATACCATCTGGGTATCTACTTATGTTACCAAGGATTACCAAAAACTATGAAATAAAATTTATAGAGGAAGTAAAATGGTGCAAATAAAATGTAAGCAAAGCCTTGCAGAAAGGATGCATAGTTTCTTGCTAAATGGGTTGTAACATTTTGTTATTGCCCTTCACAGACAGATAGAGCATGGATACTTCTGGTTCACACAGATTTGCAAAGATGATTTAGGTAATGTGTGTATGTGCACAGGGAGAGGAAGAAAGCATTACCATGTAAGAGAATATGAAGACTGTGTTCCAGATTGCTTTGCTAACCAAAACTTCTGGGTCAATACAAAAATTCTCCCAAGTTTTTCAGTGCCAATACCGAAGTTCATAACAAATTCTGTTTCTGTATCCCCAAGGATACTTATCATACATCTACATATCTTTGTCAGCTTCTGAAAGAGGCGTATGCAGTTTGTTTAATGAAAATGCACTGAAGCAGTATCTATATAACACATTAATAGTTAAAAATCTCAGTTTAAACATTTAGCCCTCCATGAATTATGAATCACACTCTGCATGAAAGTGTATGTCATTAGGCTATTAGAACATTAGCAAAGCTAGGTATAGTCATATAGAGGGTGTGTTGAAATCTATTTATTTGGCTTTCTGTATTTTGGCTTATCCAGAGAAATAAAGAAGAATCTAAAGTAGTTCACTTCCAAACTCAGAGAAAGCCTCAGAATCACCTAGTGTCTTTTTCAAATAAAAATTTAACCACCACTTCTGAAATCCTGATCAGCAGCTAACATTCCTCTGTCATAAATATCATGCCTCCCTCTCACTGTCATCTGTAATAATTACCTGTAAGCTGAGCTATGGCTACAGGTGTACTAGGACATTGAAATAGGTCAGGTTGCATAAAAGTCTAACAGAAATGTATCCTTTTAACACTGACAACATATTATGTTAGAGTTAATGTTGGAAATTATAAATGAATGTAAGTAAAGAGTTGTGTTTGGGAAAAATGCCTAGTAGATTTTTAAAAAGACAAATGCGTCTGACTGGGCGTGGTGGCTCATGCCTGTAATCCCAGAACTTTGGGAGGCAGAGGCGGGAGGATCCTTGAGGTCAGGAGTTTAAGACCAGTCTGGCCAATATAGCAAAAACCCATCTCTACTAAAAATTCAAAAAAATTAGTTGGGCATGGTGGCGGGTGCCTGTGATCCCAGCTACTCAGGAGTCCAAGGCAGGAGAATTGCTTGAACCCAGGAGGCAGAGGTTGCAGTGAGCCAAGATCACACCACTGTACTCCAGCCTGGGCAACAGAGTGAGACCCCATCTCAAAAACAAACAAACAAACAAACAAATACATCATTCTTTTGGCAACTCTTCTTCTTTCTCTTAGGGTTTAGTAATCCTTTTATGATTAAACATAACTCTTAATAGAAGTAAAGGTTTTATAGGGGTACTGATCAATAGCTGTCATATTAGTACAGTTAAAGAATACTGTTCGGCCTAGCTATTCTCATTTGACCAATCGTAATTAGATTTTAATTTCATATCTCCTGTGTTTCTTTTAAAAATCATTATTTCTTATTGTTCATGCATATGTTGGGGTGATTATTCAAGATAGGCAAATGTGTGTCCTCATTTATCTGACATTAGAATTGAGTTGGATGTCCATAGTTAACACTTCATTTCATCACTTATTATTGATGGGAAAATAATGATGTGTTCACATTAGTAATCTGAATTTTGAAAACACTGAGGTTGCAATTCTATGATGTATTTAAATGTACACTGTGATCCAATACTCTGAGAAATTGCATTTTCCAGTTGCAATAATGAATGAAAGGTTGAAAAGTTTCCAAAAGCTGACACTTGCCATATGTTCATATGTCTACATTTTAATAAAAGGTGAAACTAAAAGACACATACTTTAAAGTTTATATGTGTCAAGTGGCATTCTAGAGAAAGGGATAAACTGCAGGAAGAGATATTTTTGTCACTGAAATTCATATATACCAATTGATTTGAAGCTAGTGTTGTTACGGCTTCCTTTTCCAATTTGGAAAGGGAAGCTCAAAAATCTTTACAAACAGCATTTGAAATAGCATGGCTTGACGTGAGGGGAGCTCAAGAGCTGTCAGTTGAGTCACTGCCATTTTGGCACATTGTTAGCTATCAGGCCACTAAACTGTCACCATTAGTTTTTAAATAATCCACTTGCAAAGAATTTCAGAGGTTTGAAAATGTTAGCATCCATTCTAAGGTTCTAGTCTTTCTGATAAATACTGTGAGTATTAACTTGTCAATGAAATTGTTTATCAAGCTTTCCGTATACAACTAGTTTTCATTTACACTTAAATATATGCAATTAAATGGCATAAATAATGGAAATTCCTAAGATTACTATCATTATAATGAACAAAGACTTTCTTTTTGCCTTCTCTTAATGTCTATTTTGGACAGAATAATACCACATAATTCTTTGCTCCATTCTTCTTGGCTCTTTACCCAGTTTACTCATTCTTGAATTTATATTTTATTTTTTACATGAAAAACTGAATGAAGGAAACCTATGTAAAAATTTCTTTTGTCTTTGTTTATGGTCATCTATAAGAACAAGTTTACTTTTAAAAAAGTAAAAATTTGGTGGCCAGGTGTGGTGGCTCACATCTGTAATCCCAGTACTTTGGGAGGCCAAGGCAGGTGGATAGCTTGAGGCCAGGAGTTTGAGACCAGCCTGCATAACAGTGAGACCTCGTGTCTACAAAAATCAAACTTATAAAAAATTAGCCTGGTGTGGTGGAGTGCACCTATAGTCCTAGCTACTCGGGAGGATAAGGTGGGAGGATTTCTTGAGCCCATCACTCATACTGTGCTAATACTAGGATTAAGTAGATTTAAAGAAAAGTTTTTACTTTCAAGTAGTTTACCTAAGGGAAAATAAATATGTAATAAATTGCTGTAGATACTATGAAAATAGTTTATAATTCAATGGAATTTTGCTGAGATAGAGTAACCCCTTACAACTAAAAAGCCGGCATGTAACAGCAAACAAGCATAAGAAGTCTCTGAAAGATGGAAGAAATACCTCTGAGAAAGACCTCAGAACTTGAAGAATGACATGGCAACATGTCATGTTCTCACTATCCTGTCTGCTCTTCACAGATTAAGGCATGAATTCTTATCATATTTTCACTTTGTTCCTTCATTTGAAATTCAGTAGTTTCATTGCCTACCTGAATAATACATATTTATTTCTTGAAGAAAATCCAGTTTATGTTTACTTTCTTTCTATCTTTTCTATAATTGCTTCAAAACCAATTGTTTCTTCTACCTATTCTAGGGGGAAAACACTCTAAAACTTTGTAGTTTAAAACAATAATCACTTTATTTGCACATGATTCTGTAATGTGGGCTGGACTCCACTAGGTGGTTCTTCCAGTTATCTTGCCTGTGGTCACTTGTGCCTGGAGTCCACTACAATACAGGGTTTGCTGAGCCGGTTTCTCTATTATTTCTGAGGACCTTTCTCTCTCTCCATGTTCTTTTTCCATCTATCTTTTCATTGGGTCAGCTGGATTTTTATGTGGCAACTCGGAACACCTAACTACTTATCATGCATCTCCTCGAGTCATGCCTACTGATGACAAGTTTTGAGATAATACAGGAGAAGACTTTACAAAGGCTTTGAGGTGTGGTTTATTGGTAGTGCCACCAAAGTAATAGTCTAAGTCAGTCTTTTGACCCTTAATACTGTAATTCACGTCCTTATAAATGCAAAGTGTACTGACCCCACTCCTGAAACCTCCAAAGTCTTATCTTTCTGTGGCATCAGGGTCACAATAGAAGTCGATGATCTTATTATCCAAGTCAGTTCTGAGTGTGAACGAGTTTCTTCATGCTTAGTTCCCTGAATACAACTGTTGTTTGTATTCAGTGGCTGTTCTTCATCTAAAACTCTGTGAACTAAAAAGATATGTAATTTGGCCCTCACATAGCCAACATAAATAGTGAGATAGGGATAATATAACTAAACTATATATCCCCATTTGAAATGGGAGCTGGGGATAGGAGATACAGAGCAGTCACTGGCCCATGGCAATTCTAAAATTTACCTGGATACATGACACCAATTTCTTAATTAGGGTTCAGTTCTGCTTACTGGAAGTGGTTCTCTGACATTCTTGGGTTCAGCCTCTTCCTTTCCATGTAAAATTAATGACCCAGAGGCCCCTTTTCAATTTGAACTTTATCCCTTTTAGTATAAGGTAGTATGATTCCTTAAAATGTTATGAAGCTTCCATGTATTAAGTTGTAATCCACTTCATTAAACAGAAGCCATACCCATAAATTTCTTCAGGAAAGATGCCCCTCTACTTTTCTGTTCAAGTCAGGATGCTGGAGGACAGTGTACCAAAGATTTTTAAATATGTTTTGCCTCGCTAGTCTTAGGGTATGCCTCATAGGCCCTTCTAGCTAAGATTCTTAGAGTCTGTAGAGTCTGTCTCATAGACTTTCTTATTTTCTCTGGATGATAGAGCATGCATTGTATACCAAACATATTACCACAGACATTTTTCTCCCTCAGAATCAATGAGGTGTTTGTCAACAAGAAAGCACTCAATACATATCTATTGAATGAAATAATGAGTGATTGGGTTAGTGTTCCTTAGAATACCTTGCGGAAAACACTGCTATAGACAAAATCACACAATTTTCTGATTCCTATCATTTTCCATGAGAAAATAATTCTATTTCTTATGACATCTCTTGTCTGAAACTAACACAAATTATGCATGACTTGTCCTAAATCATGATTTTTGGTATTTCAGATGACAATTTTCTATCTTTTGACAGAATATACCTTTACTGTCACCTGGTAGAAATAAAAACTAATAAAATGTTATATCTGATAAAACCTGCAGTAGTAACTGCTATAACTGTAGTAAAAATAATTTAAGTATTTTTTTAAAAATCTGTATGATATAGTATACTTTTAATATTTATGAATTTTTATGTAATTATTATTTAAAAATCAAATCATTCTTGATTCAAATGATACATAATGTCAGCATTATTTTAGAAAGCCTTAAACATTTATGCCCTAAGGAGTCTTCATAATTTGTTCAGGGCAATCAAAGTCAATATAAATGTTTTATATCCTACCCAGTAATTTTAATGATTGTATGCATGTGTTCCAAGGATCTAGTGTAGTTTCACAATCTTGGTTTCCTAATTTTTAAACTATCTCTCTTAATTGAAACCATAGTATGCCCTTGAGAATATCAGCTATAATTTATAGTTTATAAAAAAATGCAACTAAATCTACATATGCCAGTCTCTTTAAAGAAAAAAAAAAAAGTCATATACAAGTGTGAAGGTCTTTAAAATAAGCTTTGAAGTCTGGATGTAGAGTCTCTTATGGATAATAGATTTAAATTGTAAAACTGCACATCAGGCACTTTCTGTAGTTTTTTGGTAGAGACATCTTTCTTGCCATAATAGGCTTCAATGAGATTTTTTCAGTTGGATAACTCTGATGATTCTTGGAGAAGGTATTGAAGTTTAAGCGATGTTTCCATGTCTGAGACATGAAAGCATTTTCTAATGGTTCAAACTATTTTTTAACAGAGTAATAATTAGCCAAATTACTGTATTTCTGGATTGTGTTTTTTTCAAAAACAACAAACTCAACTGATAGAAATAAAAGCCAAGAGCTATGTGAATTGTCTATTTGATTTACTGATTTTTTAAAAACCACCTAGGAAATACATGTCTTCAACAGAACAGTGTATTTTTTTTTTTTTTTTTTTACTAAGAAGATGAAATAAATTCTGCTGGAGTGATGATGGGGTAGTTTCTTAGGTCACTGGATTAAGAAAAGCTTTGTCTAATCTTTCCAAGTCCTGTAGGAGAGATAGCTTTGAGAACTCTTTGAAATCAATTGTGTCATGTTCAAGGCAGACAGAGACTTATAAATTTTCTTCAAAAAGTATCAAATTAATATGGAGTAGGTAGGCTACTGTAAAAGATACATTTGTAAAATAATTAGGTGCATAGAGTCAATTTGAGATTTTATATAGTCTTTTTTTTCCATTTTAGGTCAAATGAATTACTATAGGCCCTTTTCAGTCATGGATATAACATGTATATTTATCATCTTTCACCAACATTACTGAAAACCTAGGACATGACATAATTGGTAATTATAATGAAGGATTTTTAAAATTACAAACAACATATGCCAGGCAAACAAGTCACTCACAATCTAGCAGGACTTTATTGGTGGCTATACAGGGTTATACTGTGATTATTACTATTTGTTACTTATTTGTAAAAAGACTAGTCTCCAAAAAAATAAAATGTTAACTGCTAATGTTAATGCGTTAAGTGAAGAGAAATTGAATAGGCTTAATAAAGTAGTAGCTGCTGAGCAGCAAAATTTGGGATAAGTGATAAAATAATCATTTATTTGGGATCAGTGAAAAAGAATAGGGTATTAAGATTATTCAAGGCTCTTTCTAAATCTAATTTTGTATATGGTACTAAAGTAAAAAGAATCATGAATAAAAATCTCATTGAATGTAGAGAAGACAAAAAGGAGCTGATTGAAGAGCATATGAAGGACTTGTGATTTGAGCAGTATTTTAAGACTAAACTCATGGCCAAGGAAAGTGTAATTGGGAAAGGTTTTTGTTAGAAAAGTTTCAGGAGGACTACTACAAGAGAAATTAAATAATGGGCTAAAACAAGGGTTGGCAAACTTTTTCTATAAAGGGTAAAATTGTAAAATATTTTAGATTTGTCAAGCTATATAGTCTCTATTACAACTACCCAACTATGTTGTAATAGCCAGACAGTATCCATACACAAGATACAAATGAGTGGACATGGCTGTGTTTCAATAGGCATAGTTTGCTGACCCCGATCTAGAAAATGCCCTGCAAATAGCAAATAGCCAAGCCAACAGTAGCAACTGTTGTTGTTATTAACAAAGAAAAAGCCACAATATTTTCCTGATAAAGCAGATCAGTGTTGTTAGAAACTCAGCTTTGTGTAGGTAATAGAAGGATGACTGCAAATAATGGTTTAAAAAAATGCTAAAACGTAAATGCCAGGAAATATCAAGCAGAGAATAGAAAACTGAAAGCAGTTTTTCTGGAAGAATCTTACAGCATTCCATGAAACTAGAGAAATTGGAAAATGGAAAACAGATGAGTTTTTGCAATAAATGAGGCATAAGACGATGGGGGGCCTATGGTTAGAGTATTGATAGTGAAAATGGCGAAGAAAATAAAACAGATTCAAGATCATTTTTTGAATAAAAAATCCATAAGAGATGATACTTGATTGGATATATTTTGAGCTTTGTCGGATGTTGCTATGGGAGATAAACAAAAGAGACAGCAAGAGGCCTGTCTTAATGTTTTCCAATACAAAGCTAAACATGTTTACGGAAAAAACTCAGGCTCTTGAGAAATAAGATTGCCTCCACTTTAAGCTACTAGACAAAGAAACATGTAAATAAAGTTACCCAATCATTGATCTCCCATACAGCATCTGAAAGAATAAAGGAAGGGGTTTAGGGGTACTTTCTAGGTTCTCTGATGGTCTACTTATTAGTCTTTCCCTTAGATCATCTTAAGGGCAAAGCTGTAACTGAATTTTTGCATCTCTTATTACACATATATGATCACTGAGATCTGAACAGAGTAAAATCTTTTGATTAGTTGTCACAGTTTGGGAGTGGCTATTGTGTACAACAAGAGTCTTAGAAATGACAGTGGCTTAAACAGGAGAGATGTTTGTCAAGGAAAAGTCCAAATGCAAGCATTTCAGAGCTAATATATTGGCTGCCTAATTGTCTAGGCCTCAGGATTTGCCCTCTCTAGGGTATGGTCTTCAACCTTATCTTCCAAGATAAAACTCCGTCCATCATATCTATGCTATTATAAGCAGGAGGGTGTAGAATGACAGGAAAAGCACATGATCTTTCCCACCTTTAAGAACAAATCCCAGAGGTTACTTATATCACTTCTACTTACATTCATAGGCCAGAACTTGTTCACATAATTATACCAAGCTTAGTGATGGCTTGGGTATGTAGTTTTTGTTAGTAATGCCATGTGCCTGATAAAAATACTACTATCTTTAAGGATTTTAAATTGATTTCTCTAAAAGAAAAGCTGAAGACAAGGATTCTTGTGCAAGTGAGCTATGAAGAGAGTGCTCTCAGAAAAACACTTGTAGGGAAGAAGCCAGGCAAACATTGTGTTTTCAGGTCTAGCTTCAACCTGATCCCACAGGGAGCTGTGGTGCATAAATTGCATCACAGAATTTAATCCCGCACTGAAGGAAGCCTGGGCATCGCAGGTATCTCTGTGTTGGTGATTCTTGTCATACCAAGGTGATTACCAAGAAAAGGGTACAGGCATGAGCCTAGACCAGCCAGTACCCACAGCAGCTAGAGGATGGGTACACTAGCTGGTGACGAAGTTCTGGGTGGGATGCCAAAGCATCTGCTACACTGAAGAAGGAGGACAGACATTGAGGGAAAATTAGTAGCCATTTTATAAGAGCCAAAAGTATCCCTTCACACATACTGAGATGACTCAATATCCTATTTTTGTTTTGTACATGGTAAGTACTCTATCAGTATTTGTAGAATGAGTAATGCATTTTCTTGGACAACCTTCTTTTTTTTTAATTTTCATAGCCGTCCTTTCCCATTTTTGAAGGTATTAAGAAACGTTAATATTCTCAATGCCAACATACCTGCTCCCAATACATACGCAAGCATCCTGCCCTCAATAGCTATTCCCTCTACTCAGTTTCTAAGTCACACAAGCAATTGTCAAATGACCTCACTGACATTCTGAGGAATTTGCTGGCAAATTCCTGCATTTTCAAATATTTTAAGTTCTGGTTTCCAGAAAAATTCTCTTTGCCCTGGAAATAATAGCCAATCAGCTATGATTAGAATACATATAACCTGCTTATATTCACCTTCTTTAAATCTTTGGTGAAGAAAAGGTATGGCTTTTCTCATCAGTTTGCTATGGCCTAGATATATGCTGGTTTTACAGTGACATTTCTGACTTTCAGGCAAGTATCCATTGAGTAACTTTTATTATACAGAATCTAAGATTATAAAATAAAAACTTAAATGAGTGTTTTACTGATTTCATTATATCTCACAGTTATAGATCTGGGTCTATGCATTTTGTCTCATGAAAGTCATAAAAGACTGTTCTATAAAAGAGGCATGATTATGGAGTGAATGAGTCAAAATTGAAGTCTGGTCCAATGGTTCCAGGAAAATGTTTTATATTGTCCTAAAGACAAAAAACAAAAAAACAAAGAATAAAGCATCATTTCAAAGTAATATCACATCAGGTTGGATTAGTTAGCCTTCATATTACAGAAAAGTGGCCTAAGTAAGATAGTTTATTTTCTCATGTAAAGTAGTTATAAGATAGGCATTCCTGGACTTTTATGATAATTTCAACATTTTGCATGGCTTAGGCTCCAAAGCTTTATGCTCTGCTATTCTCAGCATGTGGCTTCCATTCCCAATGTCACTATGTACTCCTAATACAACTGAAGAACTGAATTTTTAATGTTACTTAATTTTAAATGTCACATGTGGATCTTAGTCTTTGTTTTAAAATAGTCATTACAAGCCATTTGTTTTTAGAATAGAAACTCTTCTGGATAGCTCTTATTTAGCCTGGAATCATGTAATATATACATGGAAAATATTTTAGATTTCATTGTAGGGGTTGCATGGTTTTACAAATAAACAATGGAGGAGGTCCAAAGAAGTTAAGTATTGGCTTTCTAGAAATTCAAAGCTAATGTTTAGAAATACTGAAAATCAAGCTGGATCTCTTGATTCCTTCATCAGTGCACTCATAAAAAATAATTTATTTAAAATATTTTATAATTGAATTTGTTGATAATTCAGGTACATCTTCCTCTATTTGCTTCAAATAAGTAAGATTTTAACACAATTATTATTTTGATCCATTCCTTTCCAATGACTAATTTATTTGAAGATGATTGCAGTAATCTGACAACAAATTTTTACCCTATCTACTCTAGGTATTGAAGCTTAGGTTGTCTTTCTGTTCTTGACTCTATAAACCAATCCATTAAATGATAAGCTAACAATTGATTTACATTAAAACAAGACTACTATTTCTGTTACTGTAGAAGTTTTAGAATTAGTTGCATGTAAGTTAATGTGATTAAATGGGCTAGGAATTTTTGATATTGTATCTCTTTAATTTATTCTATTAGATTATTAAGTATCTATTCTATACAAGCCATTAGGCTAGCTGTTGGGAGCACAGCAGTGAATTAAATCACAGTAGAATTAAGCTAGAATATAACACATCTATTCTGGAAGTTTGTTCAAGAAAAGAGCCTTTGAAACACTAATTACTTGTATCCTGACTTTTATGAAGAAAAAGAACAAGGTGTCTTGAGATCAGGTAACAGACTGGCTTAGCCCACTTGGTAAATAGTTTCTCTCTCAAAGGCTCAACCTCTTCAAACTGAAATCTGAGTACTTCTGGGGTTGCACAAAAGTTCCACAGGCTGTGCCCGAAAAAATAGTTTGAAGGAAATTTATGTCCAGAACCTCAACTTTCACATGTACTGTTGTCTAAAACTGCCTGAAAACTCACAATATCTCTTCTTCCACCTTACAAAAGAAAGGCACACCTTTCTTCCTTCCCAAATTGTTGCATGATGCATTGCCCCAGAACCTAGGGTGCCAAACAAAGGGATAGTCTAAAATATTATTTCGAAAACTCAAGGCCCCTCAAACTCAGTGATCTTTCTTTCCTGCCTGTGTTTCAGGAATTTTTGGTAAGTTTGATGCTTAACCAGATTTGGCATATTCCTAATTCAGAACAGCCAAAGCAATTTATAGTAGTGATACTGAATTGTGTCAGTGTAATTGGAATGCTTTATAGGACTATCATTTTTTCAAAATGCCTTTGATAAAACTCAGGAACACATTTTACTTGTGATGGTTAACAGAGTGTCAACTTGATTGGACTGAAGGATGCAAAGTATTGATCCTGGGTGTATCTGTGAGGGTGTTGCCAAAGGAGATTAACATTTGGCCAGCGGGCTAGGAAAGGCAGATCCACCCTTAATCTGGATGGGTACCATCTAATCAGCTACCAGCACAGCTAGAATATAAAGCGGGCAGAAAAACGTGAAAAGGTGAGATAGACCTAACCTCCCAGCCTACATCTTTCTCCCATGCCGGACCCTTCCTGCCCTCAAACATCGGACTCCAAGGTCTTCAGTTTGGGGACTCAGGCTGGTTCTCCTTGCTCCTCAGTTTGCAGATGGCCTATTGTGGGACCTTGTGATCATGGGGATTAATACTTAATAAACTCTCATATATATAACCTATTAGTCCTGTCCCTCTAGAGAGCCCTAATACCTTTGTTTTCTTTCGTATTTGATGTGCATTGTACAAAAACTACATGTAAAGCCTATTTCATTAAATCATGTTATGAACTGTGTATTCCACTTAGTTAATTCTCATCTTATTCCATTTATACAGTGTATTGTATTTTCTCCCTCCTATTAACAAATAACAGAAACTATTTAAACATACAAAAATAGATGTCACTTTTAAAGAGTAAGTTTTTTATAAGTCATTTAAGGTAAATGTGATGCAAAGAAACTTGGAAACCACTTTTCAGGGTTTCTCAAATTATAATTGTATGTCTAATTACATTTAAAAAAATTGAGTGAATAAAACAAACAAGAAGATTCATAGATCCTACCACTTACCATTGAATCAAAATTTCTGGGGAAACAAAGATCAGAAATCTGATCGACCAGGATTCATACAGATGATTCTTATTCACAGTGAGTTTGTGTATTCAGGTGATAATGGTTACTATGGTTTAGATGTTTGTTTCCTCAAACCTCATGCTGAAATTTGATCCCAATGTCGGAGGTCAGGTGTTACTAATGGAAGTGTGAGTAACGCGGGTGTATCCCTCATGAAAAGATTAATGCCCTACTTCAGCAGTGAACGAGTTCTTGCTCTGTAAGTTTCCAGGAGAGCTGGTGCTTTAAAAGAGCCTGGCACATCCACATTTTTTCTCTTACTTCTGTTCTCATCATGTGATCTCTGCTCTCCTTTGCCTTCCACTATAAGTGGAAGCAGCCTGAATTCCTCAACAAAAGCAGATTCTGGTGCCATTCTTTTTGTACAGCCTTAAAAACTGTGAGCTAAGTAAACATCATTTCTTTACAAACTAGCTAACCTCAAGTAGTTCTTTATAGCAACACAAAAAATGGACTCAGACAATGATCCCTTTAAGAGAGTTATATCCCATACTAACTCAAAGTCAACATGGTGCTTCATATAATCTTGTTGTAATAGTCTTTTGATGGTGGACATCCAGTACCTAACACAGTGCCCAGCACATGTTGGGGTGTCAAGAGTTAATGATTGAAAGTGAATGGAAAAAAGGTATGTATCTCCTCCAAAAACATCAGAAGATTGAATATAAAGGACACATCTTCCTTCTAAAATGCACTTTACAGTTAATGTGTTTTTTTTCCCACAAACTACCTCTTAGGCTAAATTTAATTTACAAATGGAATCACAGATAGTGAAGATATAGCAGGGTGCCTTCCAGATTCCACTGCTGTGATCTTCAAATGAATAAGCACTGCAAATTAGTCAACCTTCTGAAACGTTCTTAATTAAGGAAGCCAATATTGTGCAGAATAACAGCCTGTGTGTTAACCTTATTGACACGGTGTAGAAATCTCATGTAGATAGCTTGTACAAAAGAATAAAAATGTTGTTCTTGTTTCTAAAGTGGCGTTTCCAAGGAATTATACTTCTAATGAAAATTGCTGCCATGGCTGTCTGTTCAAAGGCTTTGGCTTACAAGGTAAAGATTTGAAAATATCAAACTTTCTTGATCTCTGAATGTTGTTTTCACTAATTAGGTGAATATGACAGCTCTCTCTTTACCCTAATAGCCCCCCTGGAGGAAATAACATTTTTGTTTGTCTAAACAGTACTTAATGACTACTCTAAAATTAGAGTTTAAGACCTTTAACTCTAGAGTGCAAAGCTCTATGTCCTTGACTCTGACGTTTATCATGAATATTAATTTCTGATCTTAAAGTCAAGCCATGAAATTTTTATATATTATACATTTCCCTTGACAAGTTTTGTAATTGTCATACTTTCCTTATCAGCAAGAGTTGTTTGTGGCTTCTCTGTTCTAAGGAGGCTATAAATCTGGCAGCTTTGAATTCCCTCTTTTGTTTCAATGTGGAACCATCGACTTGTTTACTCTGAGCAGTAACTAGATCTCAGATCTTAAAAGAATTATAGTTTTTATTGGTGCCTTTACACGACAAAAGACTCAATATATTGTTGTCATTACACGTTTTCATTGTTACCTTTGGGTTGACTTTCCTGTTAGGAGAGATTTATGTCCGTCTTCAGATGCTTTTCCTGCTGCTCACATAAAAATATTTTCTGCCAGATAGCTACCATTTTCTTTAAAATTGATTTATTAGTAGTGTTTGATCATCAAATATCAGACTGTATATATTGACATTGTGTTAAGTATCCAACATTAAAATTATTTAGACAATATTCATGAACATATATACATAAACACACAGGCTTTTTAATATATATAATTCAACTGAAATGTTATCTTCTGTTTGTACTTTCAACAAAGATTTATTGAACATCTACTACACATCAGGCCTGGATTTTTTTTTGCACACAGGAATAAAAATAGACAAGACACAGATTGGCCTGAAGATGCCACAGTCAACCAGAAAAACAGAGTCATAAAAAATTCTCTGTATCTCTGTATGGCAAATGCTGTTAGAAATATGGTGACAAAGAGCTGTTGCAACCAGGGAGACTCAGGGATGGATACACAGAGCACAGGTCTCTGAGGCTACATGAGATAGATCTTTTTTCATAGAGAAATGGAAAGACATTTTATTTTACACAGTAGGAGTGGCTCAATGCCAGCCATAGTGATTTAGGAAAAGAGCTTTAGGAGAGAAGAGCAACAGATATATGTGGCTGGAGTGAAAAGTGCAAAGTGGTGCATGGGAAGAAACAGAAGCCAGAGAGAAAACTTTTGGATAGCTTTGGGAGGTTCCGAAGAATAGAATCTCAGGTTCAGGTGTTTGATATTTTTTCCTTAGGACCTGAAGACAGCGATCCAGGATGACTTAAATGTCATAAAGAAAATTATTCTAGATATTAAGTCATTCAGACAATTATCTAAAGAATTCTTTATGAGAGTTCTTTTTGGCCAGGTGATGGCCAAGAGTCAATGTCTCTGTTCTTAAGAATCTTATAGTATTTCAAGAGAGAAAGTTAAGTCAATCAGCATTTAACATCTGCTAAGACAGAGGTTACAATAAAGAAAAGGACAGAGTATAATGGGCACATAGATGTGACATGTAATTCAGAATAAAAACCAGGTAAGTCTTTTTGGAGATTTAAATATTGAGTTCTGATACAGAAGTAAATCTTAGCTAGATGAAATAAGGAGATGAAAAAAGGAGATTTGGAAGAGATCCTAGGTGGTGAGATAGTATAAGGCTACAGTCATTATATATCCTTCTAATTGTCCGTGAATATAGTAAAGTTTCCATGACTTGGGTTGTTTTTAGAGAAGTTGGAAAGGATCAGTTCATGGTCTTGGGTGCAAAATGAAAGAGCTAAAACTTTACTCAAAAAGGTTCAGGGAGACAATGAAGAACTTTAATCAGATGGATGATAAAAATTGGATTTGAGTTTTGGGGAGGTCATTTAGCAGCAATGTGTGAGGATGTTGAATGGAGGGCTTGGAGAGCAGCATCTAGCTACTGGGTTGTCTTAGGTTGGACTGCTCTAGAAACAAACCCCAAGGAAGCATCACTAGAGGAATGGGAAAGTAAGACATAGCAGAGAAGGGAAGCCATTAAAGTATGTCTTATGAAACTGTTTCATGCCTTTGGGCAACTGAAAATTAGGTTCACTGGAAAACTCTGTGAGACAATGTAGACATACTCTCAGAGTTATACCCAAAGGGAGAGGAAACTGGGTTATTTTTCTACCAGCTCCCTATCTGTTCCTGATTGAGGGTTCTTCTACTAGTGATCTTAATTCTCTAGCATTTCTGGCTTGCCCTTCATGCAGACCAAGATTGGTCTCAGGACCAGACAAAAGCCATCGGATTGAGGGTGTCAGGTATTTGTAAGAGGCAGCTTTCTTATGGTAGGCATTTGGTGGGGCACTGACATCATCAGCTAAAGAACTAACAAGATGGGAGGTGTTGAAGGTCTGGACTTAGGGCATGGTAGTGGTAATCCAGAAAAGTTCAGGAGTGGTACTAGGCCATTGTTTTAATAAGATTTAGCCATGTATTAAATGTTAGGGGTAAATTATGAATGATGACTTTCTGGAGAGTAGATAGATGTTGATGATGCAAAATGTGTTTTAACAACTTAAAGCTTTTAGTATAAATGTGAAACCTGTACTAAAATCTCTTTATAATTGCATCTATTATAGAAAAGTATTATAATACAACAATATAAGAACTCTCTAACCAGAAGACCTAGAGTAGTTCCTAGATCCAGATTTCTCACATCATAAGTCTTGGATGATATTCTTAATCTCTCAGAGCATCTCATGAAAAACAAATAGGAGTAAACATGAAAGAAGCTTTGCATATGTTAAGTAAACCAAAGTGTCAGTAAGCCTTGTACAAAATTTGAACTTTTAAATAGAAATTAAATAAAGTATTTGGGCCCTAGGACCTACCAAGTTGATTATTATTAATGAATGAATGAATCTAGTCAAAGACCTTTCATTTTTCCCATACTTATGTTTGAACCAATGCCACTTAGTGAACATCTTTGTTAATATCTGTATTTCATACTTTATGCACTAATTTTTTCTCTATCAAAAAAACTGTCTTTGTTAAAACATTTCAATCAACTAAATTACTTAACTCTAATGCCTATTTTGAGGAAAAATATACTTACAGGGAGAATTAAATGTGTAATTTTATTTCTGCCTCATTAAACCTCTTCTGCGTCTAGGCCAACAAAAGTTTCTCCTCCTCTAGAGGCACATACTTCTTGGACACTTCATTGTGAGAAAATCCTCAGGTCATTGGAACTTGATAGTGAGTTACATACCTGCCCATCCCCTCCAATATATGTGCTAATTATCTTATGCAAAATAACCATTTTCTTGCTTTTTTTCTTCCCCTCAAGAAACCCTTGAGTCTCATCCAGAAGTCAGATGAGTGGTATATTTCTTCCTTCTCTTTGCTTCAGTGGCAACTCTTTTTTTCTGATTCTACATAGATTGTTATACCCACATGACTATCCATAAGGCCAATATTGCCCCTTTATTACTCAGGAAGTATTTATTTTTCAGCTTTCTCTTTCCTTTCTGGCCCTTTGAAATTCAAGCTTATTTAAGAATGAATTTTAATGAAATTGTTTTAAAGTATCTTTTAATTACATTAGCAAACTTCTAGCAGTGCATTGAGTTTCTTCCTCAGAGAATTCAAGTTGTCTTTTCTAAAATATGTACTTAAAATGACTTCGAAAAAAAGAGATGTATATGGCTGGGCGTGGTGGGTCACGCCTGTAATCCCACCACTTTGGTAGGCCAAGGTGGGCGGATCACCTGAAGTCGGGAGTTTGAGACCAGCCTGACCAACATAGCAAAATCCCCTCTCTACTAAAAACACAAAATTAGCCGGGTGTGGTGGGGAACATGCCTGTAATCCCAGCTACTTGGGAGGTTGAGGCAGGAGAACCACTTGAACCCAGGAGGCGGAGGTTGCAGTGAGCTGAGATTGCACCATTGCACTCTAGCCTGGGCAACAAGAGTAAAACTCTATCTCCAAAAAAAAAAAAGAGAGGGAAAGAGATGTCAGGAATTTCTTTCAAAAGAATCAGGGTGTAGTTGGGGTGATGACTAGGGATATAGATGAAATTAAGCACTATGTTAGTAAATGCTGAAGTTGGATGATGGTGTATGGTAGTTATATAGTGTTTTCTACTTTTGCATATGTTTGAAATTTTCCCTAATTTTGAAAAGATTAGAGAAATTTTAAAATTAAAATATTCCATTGGTCTATATCTCTGTTTTGGTACCAGTACCATGCTGTTTTGATTACCGTAGACTTATAGTATAGTTTGAAGCCCAGTAGTGTGATGCCTCTAGCTTTGTTCTTTTTGCTTAGAATTGACTTGGCTATGTGGGCTCTCTTTTGGTTCCATATGAAGTTTAGAACAGAGGCCTCGGAGGCAACACACCATATCTACAACCATCTGATCTTTGACAAACCTGACAAAAACAAGCAATGGGGAAAGGATTCATTGTTTAATAAATGGTGTTGGGAAAACTGGCTAGCCATGTGCAGAAAGCAGAAACTGGACCCCTTTCTGACACCTTAGACTAAAATTAACTCCAGATGGATTAAAGACTTAAACATGAGACCTAACACCATAAAAACCTTAGAAGAAAACCTAGGCAAAGCCATTCAGGACATAGGCACAGGCAAGGACTTCATGACTAAAACACCAAAAGCATTGGCAACAAGAGCTGAAATAGACAAATGGGACCTAATCAAACTCCACAGCTTCTGCACAGCAAAAGAAACAGTCCTTAGGGTGAATCGGCAACCAACACAATGGGGAAAAAATTTTGCAATCTACCCAACTGACAAAGGGCTAATATCCAGACTCTACAAAGAACTAAAACAGATTTACAAGAGAAAAACAAACAAGCCCATTCAAAAGTGGGCGAAGGACATTTTACAAAAGAAGACATACATGAGGCCAACAAACATATGAAAAAATGCTCATCATCACTGGTCATTACAGAAATGCAAATCAAAACCACATTGAGATACCATCTCATGCCAGTTAGAATGGCGATCATTAAAAAATCTGGA
>CAUYQU010065254.1:0-11760 GCA_963574635.1 Cheracebus regulus | reverse complement strand
TGGTCACATAATAGGAAATAAATCACTTTTTATTAATTGCATAAGCATTTCACAGATTTAAATGAAATCCTGAGCAACAGAGCAAGATTCTCGTTCTCTCTTCCTCTTTCTCTTTCTTTTTTCTCTTTTATTCTACTTCTTACACTCCCAAAAAAAAAAAAAAAAAGAAATCTTTCACATTGTTATGTAATGAAATATCCACATTATAGAATATTTCACATAATAATTTATTTGGCTATTTTCTTATATTTTCTAATTTCTGTCATTTCCTTTTCTATTACAAGAAATGCTACAATAGGCATCATCATAAATATTTTCTTAGGGAGAGGTTCAGATTCTAAAGAATGACAAGCTGTCAGTTCGGACTCCCTCTGCTCCCTTTAAGGATTCAGTGGGGTTACTCAGTGCTATTATTAGTAAGGATGAATCCAAGGCCTCCTTTCATGAATTCAAATTGTAGCAATCATCATAATGCATAAGCGTAGTGTACTTTTTATTATACATATCAAAATGATTTTGGGTAGAGGTCTTCCAAGGAGAATCAATATAAAGGGAAACGGAGGCAAAATTTCATTGTGTATAGGATAAGACTCATAACTGAACAATTAAAGGAAACAATGTACTAAATCTGACCAGTTCGTTCATTCATTCATTCATTCATTCAGAGACAAGGTTTTGTTATGTTGCCCAGGCTGTTGTCAAACTCCTGGTCTCAAGCTCTCCTCCCACCTCACCCTCCTGAATAGCTAGGAATATAGGCGTATGCCACTACACTCAGCTTGTTCATTTTTAAAGAAAGAATACATTGAAGATTTTGAAGCTATTTCTTAGGTGGGGGAGGTTGTAAACTGTGTTTTTATATTGAGTTTTCTCTACTGCCTCCCCTTCGAAACGGGAAGGCACATTGAGCAAGACTGATAAATGCTCATCCAGGGAGACAGGAACCATCAACTTGAAAATATCTCTACAAGAGACCTCTGACTGCTGTCCACATATATATATATGTATTTATATGTCATATATTATATATAAATAGTAATGTGATATACGTATATACATATATATATATTAATATATAGTAATGTGATATTTTCTGTTTCTGTTGTGCCCAATGTCATTGGAACTACATATGTGTGTGTGTGTGTATAGATGTACATATATATATATATATATATATATATATATATACACACACACACATATATTTAAGTCAAGAAAGTACCAAAAATGCCAAGTAGCTTAGAAGTTACTTGGAAAACTCATCAAAAGCTCCCGGCTGTGTAACTAATAACAGAGCATTATGTCCACTTCTAGGGATAAAAATCAGCCAATAAAATAATGATTCTTGACACTAGTTCATTTGTAATTTGACTAATAGAACATAATCAGTACTATAAAAATTGGAGAATGATTGGGGTTTGCAGAAGTGGGCAGTGGCTTAGGACCAGGTCTCCAGAGTGGGTATTTATATGAATACCCTAATTGAGCCAGGCTGGTCTCTGTACATACAGTGTTTCTCTCCAGACACTAGAAATTTACTCATACTGTAACTTCTCTCCACTTCTCCTTGCTTATCCAAGTTCTATACCTTTCTCAATTCACAACTCTCAACCAAACTCTTCTCTAATTAATCTGAACAAGGATGATTTATCAGGACTTTAGTCTGGGGTCCTATTTTATGTATACAAACCTATCTTTTAGGTTTCATGAGAAAAGGACCATATATTTATATATATTTTTTTAATTTCAAGTCTATATATTTAGTAAGAGGAGAGATGAGAGAAGGAAAGAGAACAAGCAATGGAAAAAAAAAAACAGTGCCCAATAACTTATTTAAATGAAAATGACACATTAGGAAAATCTTGACTGTGATGGTCTTTAAGTATGAATGTGCAGAGAGGTGTGGAATACAAAGCTAATGGTCAAGGAACTCGCCAAGTCAGTTTATTTTCTGAAATTAACTAAATAAAAATCACTGGGCTAACTCTATTCATTTTCTGTCAACTACTCCCTTCTGTGGCAGTCCAAATTGCAGACATAAGATGGATGTAAAGAAGCCAAAATCCAGTTTTAGTTTTAGGATCCTCCAGACTTGGATAGGATGAGATCACAATTTTTCCTTTCCTGTCATCTGATCTCTGCAGAGGCCATCACCTCTTTCCCTTCAGCACTTCAGATAAAGAGAGAAATCCTCCATATCTTTAAAAATCTTGAAAGGCAGATGGATTCCCATTGTTCTCTGCTTATGCTCCCTCCTGTTCCTGTTTTCATGCTAGTGTGTTCTATTCTGTGTTGCTTCCCTCTTCATAGGAAAATGAGGTTGCACACACAAAATATATCTAATAACCGTCAACACTGAAGCCATGGTATTGACAAGGTACCCAGAGAGCACATTTTCAGGAATTGAAGACTAAGTCACTTTATAATCATTATTTCCTCCTAGGATACTAAATGAAGTGGAGGCCTGAGGCCACTGGTTCTCCCCCTTGAATGCTACCTACAGGACCACTCTGATCAAAGCGTGTTTGAGTGTGAGGCCAGATGGGATGCCTTGTCTCTACCACCACTGCACTGATTCTCAGATAATTTCCCAGAAACTCTCACCAACTAAGCTTTCTTGCATCATGAAGTTGAGAGATGAAGGGCGCCAAACACCCATCCTTATGCACTTAGCTACTTACACTCAAAGAAAGACACATATAACTTACTTTACCTCTGCCCATGTAATGAGCCTTAGCCAAAATATTTGTTAATAATAAAATGTATAATTTCCAAATGCCCTGCATGACTTTGTACTTGCTGAATATTATTTAAAGTTACTCTTCAAGGGGAAAAAGCTTTAATAATTTATGCCGTCTTGACCATTTTAATTTTCTTTTCATTGCATTTTGGCAGGGCATACTAAGCATAAATTGAATAAAATGAGACATCACACATTGAGTATTAATTATCACACTATTAAGAGATCTTGCTGCTTTGCATTCTGAGCTAAACAATGAGAAACTATAAAGAAGTGGAATTTTAAAAATTGCTTGCTATTTTTCCTTCTCAGAACATAAGTCACATACATGTTACAAAGTATTTTTCTTTTTGTTTTCATATTTTAAATTAATTCTATTAAGGAGAGAAACTGTTGGATCGAATAAAGCAAAAACTAGACCTGAAGACATTGTACAGTAGATGAGATGATTCTAGGATAGAATATTACAAGGACTCAGGAAAAAAAAAAAAGATATGGGAGTTGAAGATAGAAACTGGTTCAGAAGCTAAAGAGTCTAGGGAAATAATTAAGGGTGATGATGTCATTCTTGCTCAAATAATAATAATAATAAAAATCATAAGACATCCTTAAACCCAGGAAGCTGGGAAACTCTCATTACATAAATTTCACACCATCTGGAGAGAAGACCCCAGGAAACTCAAAGCAGTGGAGGACATAGGGTTGGGTGGCTTTGGGTGAGAAAGTGTGTTTAGGGGTAAGGGTATTACTCTGGTGGACCCTGGGAGGGCCACAAGACCTTAGAAAGAGTATATGTTGTGTCTTGGGCATCAATTTGTCTAGGAACAAATTTTGAATTTGACCTGGAGGACTTCATACTAGGTATCCATCCTCTTGAAAGGAATATCCTCAGAGTCGTTCCATAAAACCTGGCTTGGTGACTTATTGCAGAGGAAAAGAATCACTTGGCTACAATGGTGAAAGTGTTCATGGCACAGCCAGAGTGTGATTGGCTAAAAATGAAATGGAGACTAAGCAGAAGCTGAGTGGTAAGAAAGAAGAAAGAATAAAATAGACTCCCATCCTTACACATATACAACCAGGCCCAGGTTCCACTGCTTTACATGTGATCTGTGATCACGCACAACAGTGGAATATTGAATTCCCTTGAGAGTAGGAAACAGAAAAAATAAACTCTACTATCTATCTTAACTTTCTTTTTAAAGATATTGTGCTAGAGGTGTCAATAAGTGAAATAAAACAAGAAAATAATACTTTACTAAGTAGAAGAAAAAAGAAAATTATAATTTGAAATTACAATTACCACACTACTGTAAAAGGTTGCTTATCTAGGAAACCCAAAGTAATCTGCAGGCAAAGTATTCATATTAATTGCTCTATGTGTCAAAGTCAGTGAATACATGGTTAACTAAACATTTCACACCTGATTCTATACACATTACTAGAAAATGAAGTTATAAATGGCACTCTTAATGGCATCAAAGAAATTATAAATGCTGTGATTTCCAAAAGCATAAAACCATCATCATCAAACATCTAGAAATATGATCTCTCTCTCTCTCTCTCTCTCTCTCTCTATAGTATATATATACAGTATAGAAGTATTATACCTTTATATATATACCTTTATATATATATAAAATATATTTATAAATATATTACTATATATAAATATATATAAAGGTAAATATAAATATATATTTATATTAAATATTTGTATAGAATATATAAATATATATATTATATATATATAATTATATATATTATATTATTTATATATATAAATATATTATATATTATATAAATATATATATGAAGGTATATATAAAGGTATAATATATATATTTACATATATAAAGGTATAATACTTCTATACTATAAAAAGGCAAACTATAGGCTAAAAGAACATAGCAACAAAAATATTAAGTTAGTGCAAAAGTGATTGTGTTTTTGCATTACTTTCAATGGAATAAACTGCAATTACTTTTGTACCATCCTTAAATAACAAAGGTATTATACTCAGAAAACATTAATAACATCTATAACTCAGTAAGAAAAGATAACACAACCCAGTTGAAAAATGAACAAAAGCCTTGGCTCTTCACAAAACAGATACTAAAATGTAGCCAGGGGCAGTGACTCATTGCCTGTAACCCCAGCACTTTGGGAGGCTGAGGTGAAAGTATCACTGGAAGTCAAGAGTTCAAGACAAGCCTGGGCAATATAGCGAGATCCTGTATCTACAAAAAATAAATTGGTCTGGTGTGGTGCTGCATGCCTCTAGCTGCAGCTACTCAGGAGGCTGAGGTGGGAGGATCATTTGAGCCCTGGAGGTCAAGGCTGCAGTGAGCTCTGATCACACCACTGCACTCCAGCCTGGGCGACAGGGGGAGACCCTGTCTCAAGAAAAGAAGAAAAAGAAAAGGATACTAAGATAGGTAATAAATGTGTCAAAAGATGTTAAGTTCTTTAGATATAATGGAAACACATATCAAGCCTGGTTTACTTGAAAAGATGAACACCAACTATTGATTATAAAATACGAGCTGAGAGTGTAAACCAAATCCTTTATACATACTGTAGCTGAGTTAAACTGGTACCGCCACATTGGAATATGACTCAGGATGATCTAATAGAGCTGAAAAATGGAATATCCTAAGACTCAGAAAGTTCACCCTTAGACATATACACATCTGAAATCTTAACTAAAATACAATATTTTTATAGCCCCTTCCCTCCAAAAAAAAAACTACCCATTAGAGTGAATATATTAATACATATTTAAGATATTCTGATGATGCCATTACTTTATAGCAACAGAATTACTGAATGGATATAGTAAACTTAATTTTTAAGAAAGAAACCAGGTACAATAAACACTGATATTTCTATTTGTATAAAGTACAAAAACTGATGAAAGTATTTTTTCATATTAAAGAAGTAGAACAATGGTAAAGCTCAGGGGCATAGTAGAGAACTAGTAATATTCTGGAAGCTGACTGTATAGGTATGCTGTGTTTTTAAATATTTATTGAGCGGTAAACTTATGATATGTGTGTTTTTCTGTGATTATAGTATACATTGATAAAAAGTAAAAGAAAAAAGCACCAGGAAATATTTGACACAGTGGTTTATGTCATAGACTCTGAAGACACTGCCTGGGTTTCACTGGTGACTTCATTGCTACTGCTTACCAGTTGTGTAACCTTGGGCAAGTTTCTTAGTGCCTTAGTTTTATCACCTGTAAAGTGGGAATCAAAAGAGGTAACTGAGCACATGAATCTTCCCTTAAGTTGTGTAGCTCTTAAGGAATTTGATTTTCACAGAAATAGACATAAAAAGGGGCCAAAAAAGTCATCAGCCTCTCTACAAAAATTAAGCCCAGACAGTTCTCATTTGCATGAAACAGAAAAATGAGAAAATACAAAGAAATTAAGGCCAATGGAGGACCATGTAGATCAGGAAAAAAAAATTACTGGAAAGATTACTAAAATAATATAATCTCATATGAATTTTAGGAATTATGAGTAAACATGGCTTAAAATATTGAAACCCAAAAGAAGACAAAGTATAACAAGATAAAAGGATAAATGTGTGTGTGGGGAAAGTACACAGGTAACAAAAGACTACTAGGAAACGGATGAATTATTACTGGAGGCATTGAAGAGCAACACTGATGACCTAATACTTCTGCAGAAGATTAGGAACAAATGATACAATTTCAGCTTCCTCAATATAGGAAGATAAAAAAAAACTGATTAGAATAATGAAGACAAAGATGGAAAGTGTATTGCAGAGACAACACACGTGCTGTCCTGGAACAAAAAATAAAGAAATAAATGAATCAAAAGCAAAAACCTAAACTATAAACTAAAATAAAGTAAAAACACTTTCTTGAGTTAAAAAACATAACAAAATAAATGTGCATCATTATGACCAATTTAATAAAAATTATAAAATAAATATAAAGAACAGAAAATGTTGCAAATATCTCAGAAGATATGTCTTATTCATCTCAGCACAGTGTGAAATACATTAGAAAGTGTTTAATAGCTTTCTGTTGAATAAATTTACCTATTCATTATTAACTGCAAGTAATACAAAAATGAGAAAAAATCTTCCCTAAACATGTCTGAAATCTGGAACGCAGTATTACCATTCACTTTATCATGGGAGTAGAAATAGCACAGTCCAAACGTCAAAATTGGATCTGATTCTTTTTTCATTTTTTAAAAAATTATGGCAAAATACATATAACCTAAAATGTTCTATCACAACCATCTTTTAGTGTAGAGTGCACTCATACTGATCGCTTCATATTGTGCAAATATCACCACAATTCATATCCAGAACTCTTTTCACACTTGATCTTAGCCAAAAGGCCAAGAAATGCTCCAGAACTCTTTTCAACTGGCAAAAACTGAAATTCTGTATCAATTGAACAAAAACTCCTGATTTTCCCATTTCCATAGCCCTGAGAGTCTACTATTCTACTTTTTGTCTCTATGAATTTGATTACTCTAAATACCTCACACAAGTAGAATCATACAGTATTTGTCCTTTACTGACCGGCTCATTTCACACAGAATAGTAATGTCCTTAAGGTTCATCTGTCTTGTAAACATACCAGAATTTCCTTTCTTTTAAAGCTAAATAATATTCCATTGATGTACCATATTTTATTCATCCGTCAATGGACACTTGGATTGATTCCATGTATTAGCTAATGTTACTGTGAATATAATTCTACAAATATCTCTTCAAATTCTTTCGAGTATATACCTTCAAGTGGAATTCCTGGATTATATGTTAATTCTATTTTTAATTTTTTGAGGAACTATCATACTGCCTTCCACAGTGGCTGTACCATTTTACATTCCTACTTACAATGCACAAGGATTCTAATTTCTTCACCTCCTCACCAACACCTGTTATCTGTTTTTGCTTCAAATAGTAGCCATTCTAATGGGTGTGAGAGGGTATCTCATTGTAGTTTTGATTTCTATTTCCCTAATGATTAGTGATGTTCCCTAATCATGTGGCTAATGTCCCTAATCATTGATCCTTTGTACATCCTCTTCAGAGAAACCTCTACTCAAGTATCTTCCTTATATATAAATTTTATTTTATTTTTTGATCTTGGGTTTTAGGAATACTCAACATCAAGCTTTTGCCCTGTGCTTCATTTTATTCTAAGACTTTTATCACTTCAGATCTTACATTTAGGTCTTAAGTTAATTTTGAGTTAATTTTTATATATGGTGTTAATTAAGGGTCCAATTTTATTCTTTTTCACTTGGATATTATGTTTTTTGTTTTTTCAATGTTTGCTTTTTTAAAAAAAAATTAATCATGCTGCATGTTGTCTCTGTGCTGATGATGAACTTAAGGTATAAATTTAAGGCTGTTTAGGTCTTAATTTTATGAAATTAGAATGTGGTGGCTTTCTAATTTCTGCCCCTATGTGGTTGCTTTCTAATGTCCTAATCTTTAATAATGTCTGACTCTCATAAATGAAGAAAGAGAACGTAAAGTGGGAATGCAAATCACTGGCCCGTTAAACCTCCAGGAATTCACTTCAGCTAGAGGGGAGAGGCTTGCAACAATCTACAAATAGGGGCAGGTGCAACAAACAATGACTGCCCTCCTCTATGACTGTGAGAAGTAGGGTGTGGAAGTAGGTAGTAGACAGGTAGTTGCTACTGTACTAAGAGCTGAAATTGACCAAAATTAACCACAATCGACAACTAAAATCTTCTGGAAGTTGAAAGGCTTTAATACTTCTAAAATATTTACAGCAAACAGATTCTGCCACTGGAATTTTTATGTAGGTGAGTAGATGGATTCCTGGTGGTTCCTACTCTACCATCTTCTCATAATCCCTTTTATGGATTTCACTCTTTATGATGATGCTTATCTAGTGATATACCTTTTTAAGTCACTAAAGTCCTATATCTCTCATGTAGTTTTCATAGCTAAGCAGGAGAAGCTAAGAACAATATTAATAAAAACACTAATAAGAATAATAATAGAAAACTCTCCACCAAGAGCTTATTGTGTTCTAGGCATTACACTACATACTTTACATAATACAGATGCTCCTTGACTTATGATGGGTTTATGTCTTGATAAACTCATTGTAAAGTTAAAAATTGAAGTCAAAACATGGTAAGTCAGAGACCAACTGTACTGAAAAAAGAAAACCTATAAAATGAGTAACACCAGAAGACTCATTTTACACATGAAAAAGTAAGAATTAGAGAAAATAAAAGAATTTCTTAAGGACATAGAGTGAGCAAATAAGGACCACTCCATGGAACATGAACTTCTATTTACCTAGAAAGCTTTTGAGATATGCATTAGGTTCCTCTTGGTGCAGTACTGGGAAGAGTGTTCGTTCTCAGTAACTGGCAGCTTGTGGCAGTACTGGTAATACTGGCTGTAGCAGTACCTGCAATTAATGGATATGTCACCTAAGTGTTGCAATGGCCCAGCTACAGCAGCTTGCAGCATTTATGACCCTATTACCTTATGGAATAGAAAAATTCACAATTTTCCATATTGTAAAACAAAAGAGTCCTCTTCTTGATTTTTTTTTTTTTTTTTTTTTTTTTAGATAAGGCCTTGCTCTGTCTCCCAGGCTGAAGTGTAGTGATGCAATCACAGCTGCAGCCTCTACCTCCTGGGTTCAAGCAATCTTCTCACCTCAGCCTCCCTAGGAGCTGGAACCACAGGAGCATGCCATCATGCTTATTTCTCTCTCTCTCTCTCTCTCTCTCTCTCTCTCTCTCTCTCTCTGTGTGTGTGTGTGGGTGTGTGTGTGTGTGTGTGTGTGTGTGTGTGTGTTTGTGCATAGAGCCAAGTTCTCGTCATATTGCCCAGGCTGGTCTCAAACTCCTAGGCTCAGGTGATCCTCTCACCTTGGCCTCCCAAATTGTCAGGATTACAGGTATAAGCCAGAGAGCCTGGCCTCTTCCTTGATGTTTTCAGTTACCTTCCAGCTGTGAATAGTCCTCTTTCAAGATCTTACTTTTTACTTTGTTCTTTTCATATGTTTTGAAAATTTTTCATTTGCTCATGGGGAAAACACAGAGTGCATGCTATTAGACATAATATTCCCAAATTGTTTATCTCTTCATACTTTCTTTACATATATTTATATATTTGTATCTCTTAGGAAAAAACAACTTTGCATGTAAGCTCCTATGCTTGAATCTTAGCAAAAACAGTATTGAGAAGAAAGTTATTAGTTTCACATGGAATTTGGAGCAATAATCTCAAAGCCTATGGATCTCAGACATCCAGTTGACACATCAGTTGATCAGTTATAGAAAAGCTTTTAGAAAATACAGTTTAAGGTCTTTCTCTCTAACTCTGTTCAGCCCAGACAATGTTGAGCCTGAAATATCCCTTCTTCCAATGGGGAACTTGAGAGGAAAAATTACAGTTAGTTTTTCACAATCGTAAAAGAAGGCTGAATCTGTTTTGCTTCATATAACTGATTACACATGAACCAGGTAATTACTCTCTGAAATCCCAATTTAAAAATATATGGAAATTGCCTGGGTATGGTGTCTCATGTCTGTAATCCCAACACTTTGGGAGGCCAAGGTGGGTGGATTACCTGAGGTTGGGACTTAGAGACCAGTCTGGCCAACATGGAGAAACCCCATGTCTACTAAAAATACAAAAATCAGTTGGGCATGGTGGTGCATGCCTCTTATCTCAGCTACTTGGGAAGCTGAGGTGGGAGAATCGTTTGAACCCAGAAGACAGAAGTGGCAGGGAGCTGAGATCACGCCACTGCCCTCTAGCCTGGGTGAAAGAGTGAGTCTCCATTTCAAAATAAATAAATAAACAAATAAACACACACATCCCAATAAATATAAACATATTTAAATAGGCATATATATATTTATATATACTATATTTTTATATACAATATATATATATATGTACCAATTTAAATATGTTTTTCTAAAAATTTTATATGGCTTAAAATTATACTGACAAAAACAACTGCAGCCACTGTTAAACTAATGACATTATCTCATGGATAACTTACTCTAAATAGTTCACCAATGTGAATAGATAAATTGTATGTCATAGAAAGTGATTTCTCTCAATGAATTACACCTTCTGGAATCTTATTGCTTTGCAGATCTGGTAAAACTTTCAATTAAAATAAGACACTGAAATACGCTTTGGGCCAAAACCTAAACTCTGAATTTGAGGCATGAGTGAACATATTTAGACTTTCCTACTGTCTGTGAATTCTTGTGTTTCAAACGTCCTTCTTCTGCATGTAGCATCTTACTGTGTAAAGAGATTCAGTGATGTGACTTTAAAAATTTCTCCAAACCTTAATCCACCTTAATGTGAACTGTCTTTTTCTGACATGTTGCTGCCAACCAAGATTTTTAACATTGCTCCCTGTCCTCTACAGTGGTTTCTGTCTCTGTGAAGTTTAATACATAATAGATGTTCAATGGAAAATCAAGACCTAATAGTCAGTTCTGAGGAACCTATAATAGAAAGTGAAGCATGCATCCCAGCTCCAGATAACTTTACAATCTTTTTATTGTTCTGGACTATTTAAGAAAAATGCATCATTTTATTTAATTTATTCTTATGACTAAGCTATTTTTACTAAAAATGGGACAAAGTTCAGTGAGGCAGTTCTATTCTCCTCTGTTCACTTAATTATTCCCTTTGTTTGATTTGGTAGTAATTTGAGAAATAGCCAAAGACCTTCTAGGATAATCTTAAATTTTAAAAAGTTATTTGCAAAATTAATCACATGGTATATAGTGGATCAGCTTCTAACCCCGGTCTTCTAACAATCTTACTTTGAGTTGTAGCTCCCTATCTACATTTGAACTTTTTTTTTTTTATTGCATTTTAGGTTTTGGGGTACATGTGAAGAACATACAATATTGTTGCATAGGTACACACGTGGCAGTGTAATTTGTTGCCTTCCTCCCCTTCACCTATATCTGGCATTTCTCCCCATGCTATCT
>CAUYQU010065245.1:0-31638 GCA_963574635.1 Cheracebus regulus | reverse complement strand
TGTCAATTTTAGATCTCTCCTTGCTTCTCATGTGGGCACTTATTGCTATATATTTTCCTCTAGAGACTGCTTTAAATGTGTCCCAGAGATTCTGGTATGTTGTGTTTTCATTCTCGTTGGTTTCGAAGAACATCTTTATTTCTACCTCATTTCATTGTTTATCCAGTCCACATTCAAGAGCCAGTTGTTCAGTTTCCATGAAGCTGTGCGGTTCTGAGTTAGTTTCTGAATTCTGAGTTCTAACTTGATTGCACTGTGGTCTGAGAGAGTGTTTGTTATGATTTCTGTTCTTTTGCATTTGCTGAGGAGTGATTTACTTCCGATTATGTGGTCAATTTTAGAGTAGGTGTGATGTGGTGCTGAGAAGAATGTATGTTCTGTGGATTTGGGGTGGAGAGTTCTGTAAATGTCTATTAGGTTTGCTTGTTCCAGGTCTGAGTTCAAGTCCTGGGTATCCTTGTTAATTTTCTGTCTGGTTGATCTGTCTAATATTGACAATGGGGTGTTAAAGTCTCCCACTATCATTGTGTGGGATTCTAAGTCTCTTTGTAAGTCATTGAGAACTGGCTTTATGTATCTGGGTGCATATATATTTAGGATCGTTAGCTCTTCTTGTTGCATTGATTCTTTTACCATTATGTAATGTCCTTCTTTGCCTCTTTTGATCTTTGTTGGTTTGAAGTCTGTTTTATCAGAGATGAGAATTGCAACTCCTGCTTTTTTTTTGCTCTCCATTTGCTTGGTAAATCTTCCTCCATCCCTTTATTTTGAGGCTTTGTGTATCCTTGCATGTGAGATGGGTTCCTGGATATAGCACACCGATGGGTTTTGGCTTTTTATCCAATTTGCCAGTCTGTGTCTTTTAATTGGGGCATTTAGTCTATTTACATTTAGGGTTACTATTGTTATGTGTGAATTTGATCCTGCCATTTTGATGCTAGCTGGCTGTTTTGCCCATTAGTTGATGCAGTTTCTTTATTGTGTCGATAGTCTTTAGAATTTGGTATGTTTTTGGAGTGGCTGGTACTGGTTGTTTCTTTCTATGTCTAGTAACCAAAACAGCATGGTACTGGTACAAAAACAGACACATAGACCAATGCAACAGAACAGAGAAGTCAGAAATAAGACTGCATATCTGCAACCATCTGATCTTCAACAAACTTGACAACAATAAGCAATAGGGGGAGGATTCCCTATTTAATAAATGCCACTGGGGAAACTGGCTAGCCATATGCAGAAAACTGAAACTGGACCCTTCCTTACACCTTATACGAAAATTAACTGAATATGGATTTAAGACTTAAATGTAAAACCCAACAGTATAAAAACCCTAGAAGAAAATCTAGGTAATACCATGTAGGATATAGGCACAGGCAAAGATTTCATGAAAAAATGTCAAAAGCAATTGCAATAAAAGTAAAAGTTGACAAATGGAATCTGATTAAAGAGCTTTTGCACAGCAAAAGAAACTATCATCAGAGTGGGAGAAGATTTTTGCAATCTATCCACTTCACAATGGCCTATTATCCAGAATCTACAAGGAACTTAAACAAATTTACAGGAAAAAAAAAAAACCCATTAAGAAGTGGGCAAAGCACATGAACAGACACTTCTCAAAAGAATATATTTATGCAGCCAACAAACGTATGAAAAAAGCTCAACATGGTGATCATTAGAGAAAAGCAAATCAAAACCACAATGAAATGCCATTTCATGCCAGTCAGAATGGTGATTATTAAAAAGTCAAGAAACAGGCCAGGTGCAGTGGCTTATGCTGGTAATCCCAGCACTTTGGGAGGCCAAGGCAGGCAGATGCTGAGGTCAGGAGATCGAGACCATCCTGGCCAACATGGTGAAACCCTGTCTCTACTAAAAATATGAAAATTAGCTGGGTGTGGTGGCATGCACCTGTAGTCCCAGCTACTCAGGAGGCCGAGGGAAGAGAAGTGCTAGAACCCAGGAGGTGGAGGCTGCAGTGAGCCAAGATCATGCCACTGCACTCCAGCCTGGTGACAGAACAAGACTCTGTCTCAAAAAAAGAAAAAAAAAGTCAAGAAACAACAGATGATGGCAAGACTGTTAAGAAATAAATGATTTTGCAGTGCTGGTGGGAATATAAATTAGTTCAACCATTATGAATGACAGTATGTTGATTCCTTAAAGACCTAGAACCAGAAATACCATTTAACCCAGCAATTCTATTACTGGGCATATACCCAAAAGATTATAAATCATTCTATTATAAAGATACATGCTTGCATATGTTCATTGCAGCATTATTCACAATAGCAAAGACATGGAATCAACCCAAATGCCCATCAATGATAGATTGGATAAAGAAAATGTGCTATATATACACAATGAAATACTTTGCAGCCATAAAAAGGAACAGTATCATGTGATTTGCAGGCTCGTGGATGGAGCTGGAAACCATTATCCTCAGCAAATTAATGTGGGAGAAGAAAACCAAATACTGCAAGTGAGAGCTGAATGATGATAACACATGGACACAGGAAGGGGAACAACACACACTGGGGCCTATTAGTTGGGCATGAAGGGAGAGCATCAGGAATAATAGTTAATGCATGCTGGGCTTAATACCTAGGTGATGGGTTGATAGGTGCAGGAAACCACCATAGCACATGTTTACTTATGTAAGAAACCTGAACATCTTGCACTTGTATCCTGGAACTTAAATTTAAAAACCCATCTGGTGAGCTTTGGAAGAATATACATATACAGGTCCCATCCCAGATGATTCTAATGCATGGCAGGGTGAGTCCACTGCCATAAAAAGGTGCCTGATTTCTCCTGGGATCCAACTCTTATTCCCTTTATCCTCATCCTAATTCTTAACCCAGAGGGGGCCAGAAGAAATGGAAGTGGGTTATGTTCACCAGTCCACATGCCTATGAAGTTGGCCAAAGCCTCTAATGTGTGCATGTGAGATTCCTCTGAGTGTTCTCTGCCAAAACAACAACCAGAAAGTGAAACAGGACAAAATGAACCAAAAAGCCTTATATCCCTTAGTGGCCTAGAGTTCCTGTTTGTTCAAACATCACTGGAAACTATTTCCCTTTTTGCCTTGATTTCCATAAGCCCAGGGCTCCATTTTGATCAATCACATGAACTGTTCTTAGTCTTTGCCTGTGTGTGATTATATTTCCTGCTTCACAATATGAACTTTGAGCTTTTATTGAAAGACACAATAATATTGTGCAAACAACTACTCCCATGTGGGTTTTGGACATCATATAGGGTTATACATTAAGGAAGAGTTGTGGGTTATGGGGCTGGTGGGGAAAATGTACCCCAGGAAGCTCATAGGACTTGCCAAGCAAAGGGATGATTTTACTGGGAGAGATGAGAAAATATGACAGTAATAACAAAGTTTTCTTGATAGGCCAGAAACCATTACTCCTGTGATCCATTGTGGTTAAGGTCAGCTAAGGTGGACATGCCCATAGGTGAAAGCTGCTAATGACTGTGGATGGCCCACCTTTGAAATCTAGGGCTGGCAGGACTTGAGCCATGAAACTTATACACTCTCACACATGGCTCATTCAGAGTCTGTTTCCATTTCCCTGCATGTGGCTCATTGTGTACCTATTTATAGATTCAGAAAGCTTACAGGGTCCACTTTCTTTTTCTTTTTACTGATATACTTTTCCTTTTCTGATCACAATCCTTCCTTACACTTCATTTTCTTTAGGATTACCTGATCACAGCAGAGGCTGCTCTGCAAGATCCCCTAGGCTCATGCCTCCTGGTTATGGTGCCGTGCCCCTTTTGCAGCTACTTCAGGTGCTTCAGCTACTTTGTTACTTTGCCTCAAGGTGCCTGGGAGTTAAAGTAGAAGCTCTTCCCTCCTTGCGCTGGTTGTACAGAAGTCCTAATCTCTTGCCTCAAAGCATGGCAGCTTCTGCAGCACCCTGATCCCATTTTGTCTGAAATCCTATTCTTGCTGTTCTTTTCTCTCCCCTGTCCTGGCTTACCTCTGTTATCCACAGTGCCCACGAATCTCTGTTGCAGGTTCTGCTTCTGTGGAACCTACTAGAGACACTGGTGTGACTACCTCTTGAAAGAAAACAATGGACACTTCAGAGGAACCTATATTGTTCCTCCTATTTCTGTTTTTCCTTCTAAGTCAAAGTATTAGCAAGAGCCTGAGGACTATGCTTTGATTTTTTTTTTAATCTGGCCCAAATTCATATCTAAGGGGTCTGGAGAGTCAGACCATACAAACCATAAATTTTCATCAGATGGATTTTTTTTAACCCTATATATCATGACTTAACTTTCCAGTCTGATTCTGGCATAACAATATGTGACAAAGAAGAAAGTCAAAATATTTTACCCCAAAACATGTTTCTTTGCTATATTTTGTAATGGCCTGCAAAGCTATTCTTTATGGGGGAAAATTTGAATCTGTAAAGAATATCTATTGCCATAACTAAATCTGTTTCTTCTAGGCCCTCCCAATCCTGAAGAGATTAACCAAGAGTCTAGCACCTTTTAAAGGTCTGAATAGGAAACATTTGTCATCTAGTCTTTCTAAGGACAGCCACTATAAGACTTCAAAAGAACCTTGGTTTCCACAGTCTTTTATCTTAACCTGAATATTTCCTTTCTATTGATCTCAGGTCTTTAGACAAACTCAAGCAATTGTCAACCAGAAAATGTTTAAATTTATCAATAGCCTTGAAGCTCCCCTGCCCTTTGACTTGTCCCGCCTTTCTAAACCAACCAGTGTATTTCTTAAATGTACTTGATTGATGTCTTATGTCTCCCTGAAGTGTATAGAAACAAGCTACACCCCAACCACCTTGAGCACACGTTCTCAGGACTTCCTAGGGGCTGCATCATGGGCCACGGCCACTGGTATTTGGTTGGGAATAAATCTCTTCAAAATATTTTACAGTTTGACTTTTTGTTGATGAGCCTTAGAACTCCAATTTTAAGAGTATTAGTGATCAATGTCTCAGTTTTATTCATTCAGAATTAACTAGCATCTGTTATGGAAAGTGCCCGGGCATTTTGGCCATCCAGTAGGTGCAGGTGTTGTAGGAAAGGGGTCTTGATCCAGACCTCCAGAGAGGGTTCTTAGATTTCATGCAGGAAAGAATTCAGGGAAAGTGAAGGCAAATTTATTAAGAAAGTAAAGGAATAAAGAAAGCCTACTCCATAGACAGAGCAGCCCCAAGGGCTGCTGTTGCCCATTTTTTATGGTTATTTCTTGATTATATGCTAAACAAGGGGTGGATTATTCATGCCTCCCCTTTTTAGACCATATAGGGTAACTTCCTGATGTTGTCATGGCATTTGTAAACTGTCATGGCACTGGTGAAAGTGTAGCAGTGAGGATAACCAGAGGTCACTCTTGTGGCCATCTTGGTTTTGGTGGGTTTCAGCCAGCTTCTTTACTACAACCTGTTTTATCAGCAAGGTCTTTATGACCTGTAACTTGTGCTGACCTCCTATATCATCTTGTGACTTAGAATGCCTCAGCAGTTCTCAGCCTCATTTTACCCAGTCCCTATTCGAGATAGAGTTGCCCTGGTTTGTACGCTTCTGACACAGAGGGTGAGGGAGATGATAGAGCTACATTCCCTTCTTCCTAATATACTCTGCTTCTTGCTGCCTTTGGGCTTTGTCACTGGAGACTTACTCCATTCGGCCTTGAAGGATTTCTGGGTCTCAGGAGATCTCTGAAATGGGTGTCCTTAAGGTTTTTAAAAGTAAACTATTAAGTAGGGCAAACTTGAACTCTTGGGGATAAGGAGACATGAATGTTGACTATGCTAAATATGGGATGTGTGCTTTGAGGCCAGAGCATGGGCTGATGAGAAACATCCAAGGCCTTATACCTTAATTTCCACTGCTGTTTTCCTGGGGCTCCATGCCATACAACTTTGTTTATTCTCCTCTTTGATCCTTCTGCACCAAAAGTCTAGTGTAGTGCTTACCTGGTAATACCTGGGCTGTGCCCTTGCTGTGATCTCTTATTAGCCTGTACCTTTCTTAGGGGTAGGGATCTTACTCTTATCATCTTTTGGTGCTGTCCATTGCCTACCATGAATAAGGTGCTCAAAATATGTTTGTTTTCAAATGAATGGGGCTGGCATTTTTGCTAAATAAGATTATATTGCATAGAACTTTTATGAGTAATGAAATCGATGTTGTAATTCAAATAAAATAATAATAACATACAGAAGGAGGATATATAAATGGAACAGAAATGATTAAATATGTTTTATATATTACATGTTGAGATATTGAGATTCACGTAAATCCTGAAAATCTGTGGAGAAGGGAGAAAAATGCTAAGGAAAATAATTATATAACAAGTTAGATTGTGGGTAATCCAAAAAGCAAATCAGAAATTCAAGGTGTTTAAAAGCACTGAGTCAGACAAATCATTAGCAGTATTTGGAAACAGATTTCCCTTTCACTTCACAGAGGCTGGTGAGAGAAATTTTATCCTCTCGCTGTGTTTTTTAGGGTTCCATGCAAAATGATAGTGAAGTGTCAGCCATATTTTTCTCATAGTATTCATTAAACTGCTTGTTCTGAGCTTCAGTGAACTGATTTTTCCAGTCTCCCATGACTCCTGCAAAGAGTAATGCAGAGCACATTCAATGATATTTTCACAAACTTTGGCCATTTTAGATTTAGATAATCTCATTCCTCTCAATAGTTAGGTTGCTTATATAGATATTAACACATTGTCCTGCTGACGTCGAAGTGAGAAAAGAAGCCACAGTTATGATTACTTCATTTCACAGGTGAGGTATTTGTAAATAGCAAGTTTATACTGAAACACAGAACTTGCTGGGGAAGGCCTGACCTCTAGATCACAGGTTCCCTATTTCTCTGTACTTCTCTGCTGTACCAGCACTTTCCCAAACCTCAGTACATCTAACATTCTATTCAGGTTAGTGAGACCTAATTTTCTTACCCTCTCTTCAGAGGTCACTGAATGACTGCATTCTCAGAGTATCATGTACTCCTTACTTCTGTCTGTGCCTCTATTTCAGGCAAAATTCCCAGTTTAACACAACTGAGAATTCTCCTTTCCAATGTGAATTCTCATTGCTGTAAACATATAATTAAAGTAATAGAATATGAAGGAAGGGTAGGGTTGGTTAACTTTGTTTTATACTTATGCAATAGAGTATTTTAATTTTTTTTAGTCTCAATAGCCAAAAATGGTCAGACAGCCAATAGCAAGCTATTTCTTTTCTGTTTGCTCCATAATATTGGTATCTATTTAGGCACTTTGAGCTATATAACATAATTTTCATGTGTGCCATGTAAATTTGCTTAATTGTCTAGGAGTAATATCATCATATCTCTTTCCAGTTGGTTTGAAAGAAAACTAGGCTAATTGATTAAATTAGAGAGGCTACTTCTTCAGTAAGCCTTAGATTTTTTTTAAAGAGTTACTAGATAATTTTTTTAAAAGTTACTAAAATAAAGACAATGAAACAAAATTTGTCTTCATTTAAGGAACTAGCCATTGGATACTGGAGGATGCATACTGGACTGGAGGCTGAGGCCTGATTTGGCTGGACTCTGATAATGATGACTGTTGGTGCTAGCTTGGCCATTTTCTGAGATGACACAGACTTAGTGACAACCAAGGTGCCACCCTCTGACTCCTAAGGCCAATGACCTTTGCCACTGTCTCCCAGGATGTATTGGGAGGAATACTTGCTTCGTGGAGATTAATAGGCTTTACTGGAGCAAGTGTTTTTGGTCACATACAGTTTTTAAGCTCTGAGTTAATGCAGAGTTAAACAAGTTTCCTTGCAGAAACTATAATATGCTTCAGAGGATGCAGGGCATGGTGTGTAGTGTCCTGCACTTCTCTGATGGTGAAGCACATGCTCTCAGAATAAAGCTTTTAAAAACTCACTCAGGAAACACTATAAACAGTGGTTTTGACTAGCTTGAAGGTGAGAAGACATTGATAAATTGACATTGTTTTTTCTATTGTCAGAGGAAAGACAAAGCAAGTATACATCACCTTTTCTCAAGAATGGAGAAAGATTATGATTCATTGTAATTTCATTTAAGTAGTTGGTCATGGGGTTCTTTTTCATTATATCAAATGAAGTATTATAGACAATTTTGTCCAAAACCTCTTCTTTTAGGTTCTTCCCCAGGAATTCCATTATCTTTCTAATTTCAGATTTTGGATCCTGTTGGGGAGAGTAAAAGAAAAGAGAGCTTTCTAACAAATGAAAAAATATTACAACAGTCAAACCTTAAAGAACTATGGGAATAATGGTCAAAATATTTTAAACAATGTCAGATTATGTTTAAAAGTAGTTTTGAAATGCTTTGCTTATTAGCATGCAGATTTGTAAATGTCAATTCAATAAATATGGCAATCTTAAAGAGGAGTTATATGAAAATAAGCATGTTTGTTCCTGTGCTGTAGCTGATGTTAAGGGGACATGCTGAGAAGAGTTTCATCTGGGAAGCTTAGTATTTTACTCACTTTCATTCTTAGCAGATAAGAAGCTATTTGGGAAAAACACCACGAGACACTGAAAAACTCTGAGGACAAAAGATGTAAACTCTTGGGAGCTCTATCACCTGAGAAACCCAAGTACTCATTCTGGCAAATGTAGGGCAAAATTATATTCCTTTTTACTACTGCAGCTGATACTCTCTTGAAAGGGCTACCTCCTGGCTACAGGGCAAGCAACTCAAGTCATTACAACAACTCATAACAGAACAACCCTACTCCAAAGAAGGATGAAAAAACAACAGCTAATTCCACTGCCTGCCTGACTAACCAGATGTCTTGAGTCTGTCCATGTGACAGCTTCATTGGTAGCATAACCAGCATTCAAGAAAACCAGTGCACTAAACAAAACTACAAACAAGGACTCCCACAGAGTCCACTTTACTCCCCTGCCACCTCTACTAGAATAGGTGCTGTTATCCATGGCTGAGAGATGGATCACATCACAGGACTCTGCAGATACTCCCCAGTACCAGCCCATAGCCTGGTAGCTCTGCTGGGTGGCTAGACCAAGAAAGGCAATAACAATCAATGCAGTCTGGCTCATAGAAAGCCCTATTCCTAAAGGAAAGGGAGGAGAGCACCACAGCAAAGGGTCACCCTGTGGGACAAAATAATCTGAACAGTAGTCCTTGGGTTCCAGATCTTTCCACTGAAACAGTCTACCCAAATGAGAAGGAATCAGAAAAGTAATTCTGGTAATATGACAAAACAAGGTTCTATAACACCTTTAAAAGATCACACTAGCTCTCCTACAGTCGATCCAAACCAAGAAGAAATCTATGAGTTGCCAGAAAAAGAATTCAGAAGGTTTATTAAGCTACTGAAGGAGATACCAGAGAAAGGTGAAAACCTTAAATTTAAAGAAATTTAAAAAAATTACAGGATATGAATGAAAAAGTCTCCAGAGAAATAGATATCATAGAGAAAAGGCAGTCACAATTTCTGAAAATGAAAGACACACTTAAAGAAGTGCAAAATACACTAGAAAAGTTCAACAATAGAAAAAGAAATTCAGAACTTGAAAACAAGGCTTTTGAATTAACCCAATCCAATAAAGACAAAGAAAAAGGAACCAAAAGATGAACAAAGCCTCCAAGAAACTTGGATTATGTTAAACAACCAAACATAAGAATAATTGATGTTCCTGAGGAAGAAGAGAAATCTAAAAGTTTGTGAAAGTTATTTAAGGAAATAATTGAGACAAATTTCTTTGGTCTTGCTGGAAGAGATCTAGACGTCTAAATACAGGAAGCTCAAAGAACACCCAGGAAATTCATCATAAAAAAGTCACTCAGGTATGTAGTCATCCAATTATCTAAAGTCAAGACAAAGGAAAGAATGTTAAGAGCTGTGAATCAATAGTATCATATAATCTATATAGGAAAACCTATTAGATTAATGCAGATTTCTGAGCAGAAACCTTACAAGCCAGAAGGGATTGGAGTCCTACCATTAGACTCCTTAAAAAAAAATTATCAGCCAAGAATTTTGTATTCAGCAAAACTAAGCTACAAAGTGAAGGAGAGATAAAGTCTTTTTCAGACAAACAAATGCTCAGGGAATTCACCACTACCAAGCCAACACTGCAAGACCTGCAAAAAGGAGTTCTAAATCTTGAAACAAAACCTTGAAATACACCAAAATAGAACCTCCTTAAGGCAAAAATCTCACAGGACCTATAAAAAAATAACACAATGAAAAAAGCACAAAGTATTCAGGCAACAACTAGCATGATGAAGAGAGCAGTACCTTACATCTCAATACTAACATTGAATATAAATGCCTACAAGCTCTACTTAAAAGATACAGAATGGCAGAATGGATAAAAATTCACCAAGCAAGTATCTTCTGTCTTTAAGAGACTCACCTAACACATAAGAACTGAGAGAAACTTAAGGTAAGGGAGTGGAAAAAGATATTCCATGCAAATGGAAACCAAAAGTGAGCAGGAATAGTTATTCTTATGTTGGACAAAACAGACTTTAAAGCAACAACAGTTAAAAAAGACAAAAGAGACAGTATAAAATAATAAAAGGACTAGTCAAATAGAAAAATACCACAAACCTAATTACATATGCCCCTAACAACGGAGATCCCAAATTTATAAGACAATCACTACTAGACCTAAGAAATGAGACAGATGACAATACAATAGTGGTGGGGGACTTCAATACTCCCCTGACAGCATTGGACAGGTCATAAAGACAGAAAATCAACAAAGAGACGATGGACTTAAACTATATCCTAGAACAAATGGACTTAACAGATATCTGCAGCACATTCTACTCAATAACTGAAGAATATAAATTCTTTTCATCAACACATTGAACATTCTCCAGGAGAAACCATATAATAGGCCACAAAACAAGTCTCAATAAATTTAAGAAAATTGAAATCATATCAAGTTCTCTCTCAGATCATAGTGGAATGAAACTGGAAATTAACTCCGTAAGGAATCCTCAAAACTATAGAAATACATGGAAATTAAATAATTTGTTTCTGAATGATCCTTGGGTCAACAATGAAATCAAGATGAAAATTTAAAAAATATTTGAACTAAATGATAGTAATGACACGATCAACCAAAACCTGTGGGATACAGCAAAAGCATTGCTAAGAGGAAAGTTCATAGCATTAAATGCCTACATCAAAAAGTCTGAAAGAGTACAAATAGACAATCTAAACTCACACCTCAAGGAACTAGAGAGACAAGAACAAGCCAAATCCAAACTCAGGAGAAGAAAAGAAATAACCAAGATTAGAGCAGAACTAAATGAAATTAAAACAAAAAAGATAAAACAAAAGTTAGTACTTTGAAAAGATAAACAAAACTGTTAGACCACTAATAAGATTAACCAAGAAAAGAAGAGAGAAGATCCAAATAAGCTCAATTAGAAACAAAATGGGAGATATTACAGCCAATATCGCAGAAATACAAAAGATCTTTTAAGACTACTATGAACACCTTTAAGCGCACAAACTAGAAGAGATGAAGAAATTCCTAGAAACATACAACTCTCCCACATTAAGCCAGGAAGAAATAGAAACTCTGAGCAAAACAAATTGCCAACAAAAAAAGTCCAGGACCAGATGAATTCACATGTGAATCTATCAGACATTCAAAGAAGAATTGGTAGTAATCCTATTGAAACTCTTCAAAAAGATAAAGAGGGAGTCCTCCCTAAATCATTCTATGAAGCTAGTATTATTCTAATACCAAAATCAGGAAAGTGCATAACAAAAAACTACACACCAATATCCCTGGTGAACATAGATGCCAAAATCCTAAAAAAAAAAAATACTAGCTAATTGAGTCCAACAGCATATTTAAAAGATATTACACCATGATCAAGTGGGTTTCATACCGGGGATGCAGAGTTGGTTTAACACATGCAAATCAATAAATGTAATACACCATATAAACAGAAGTAAAAACAAAAATCAAATGAGCATCTCAATAGATGCAGAAAAAAACCTTTGACAAAATCCAGGATCCCTTTATGATCAAAACCCTTGAAAAAATCAGCAAAGAAGGGACATACATTAAGGTAATAAAAGCCATCTATGACAAGCCTAAGCCAACATTATACTGAATGGAGGAAACATACTAGAAGTATAGTTTTCCCCACTTCTATTATGTTTCCTCCATGCAGCCAACATTATGCTAGTTTTCCCCACTTCTAGTATAATGTTTCCCCCATTAGCCAACATTATACTGAATGGGGGAAACATTATACTAGAAGTGGTGAAAGTGGGCATCCTTGTCTTGTTTCAGTTCTTGGGGATTTCCACCTCCCAGGTTCAAGTGGATTTCCCCAAGAACTGGAACGAGACAAGGATGCCCATTTTCACCACTTCTATTCAACATAGTACTAGAAGTCCTAGCCAGATGAGATAAAGAAATAAAGGACATTTAAATTGGTAAAGAGGAGGTCAAACTGTTTTCCAGTAACATAATTGTATACTTAGAAAACCCTAAAAATTCATCCAAAAAGTTCCCAGATCTGATAAATGAATTCAGTAGTTTCAGGATACAAGATCAATGTACACAAATTAGTAGCACTGGTATACACCAACAGTGACCAAGCTGAGAATCAAATCAAGAACTCAATCCCCTTTACAATAGCTGCAAAAAAGTAAAATACTTAGGAATATACCTAGTCAAAGAGGTGAACTATCTCTACAAGAAAAATCACAAAACACTGCTGAAAGGAATCATAGATGACACAAACAAATGGAAGCACATCCCATGCTCATGGATTGGTAGAATCAATATTGTGAAAATGACCATACTACCAAAAGCAATCTACACATTCAATGCAATGCCCATCAAAATACCATCTTCTTCTTCTTCTTCTTCTTTTTTTGAGATAGAGTCTTACTCTAACAAGTCCAGGGTGGAGAGCAATGGTGTGATCTTGGCTCACGGCAACCTCCACCTCCCTGGTTCAAGTGGTTCTCCTGCTTTAGCCTCCCTAGTAGCTGGGATTACAGGCATGTGTCACCATGCCCAGCTAATTTTGTGTTTTTAGTAGAGACGGGGTTTCACCATGTTGGCCAGGCTGGTCTCAAACTCCTGACCTGAGGTGATCCACCCACCTCGGCCTCCAAAAGTGTTGGGATTACAGGTGTGCGCCTCTGCACCCAGCTGTTGCTATTTTTTACAAAACTAGAAAAAATAAATGTAAAATTCATACATATATATATATATACGTATATATAACCAGATTCTCATCTCTAACCTTACACAAAAATTAACTCCAGATGGATCAAAGACTTAAATCTAAGACCTGAAACCATAAAACTTCTAGAAGATAACATTTGAAAGACTCTTGTACATATCTTTGTTTTGGTTGCATTTGCTTCTGGGTTGTCTCAGCCATAAATTCTTTGCCTACAAAAATGTCAAAACTTTAATATTTTAAGAAAGCAGACAAATCAAATCAGCTCTATTCTTCCTTACTAGTTCTTTCCTGTTAGAGTTGTCATTCTTTTCCTCACAAGTCAGAGCAAGTTATGGCGGGAGGTAGAGATTTTGGAAGGAGGAATCTAGAGACCTAGAGAGGAAGAAAATGGCTCAAATGGAACACATCTTCCATGCTTTTGGATGAAGTGTAGGAATCGACCCCAGAGTGCAGGGGGACTTCAGGAAGAAGCAGGCTGCCTCCTACGGAGAACCGTAAGTAAGGTACTTTGTGTGGAGTTTTGTATACTACATGGCAAGGTGGTTAAAGTTGAAGTTGGCATGCAAAATATTTTGCATAGATAAACTTTCAAGTATGACTTTCCTTCTCTTCTGTCATGGAGCTGTAACTGAGAAGAAATACTGTGGAATTAAAATTCAAATACAATTCTTACTTTCATTATATCTTCATAGAAAATGTAAAGAATGGGGTGGCTGTCTTTCTTCTTCCACCAGCCTTTCACATGATCAAACCAGGACCCCCATACCACTGAAAGAAAGACACACACATATTTGGGCCATGAGAAGCTGAGAGTAGAAAAACCCAGAGGAAAAAAATAAGCCGTTTCCATAAGATACAAATGGAAGACGTGACCAGGAGAACTTACTTATCATACCTCCCGTCTCTGTTTCAGCACAACTTTTCATCCTTTTAGAAGCTGGCAAGATTACTCTGTTAGTTTTCAGAATCTGTTGGGTTTGAATGTTAGCTTTAACCCTTAAAATGTTAGCTTTAACCCTGCATGACCCTGGGCAAGTTACTAACCTCTCTGAGCCTATGTTTTTTCAAAACAATCTTTTGAAAGAAGGTTAGTAGTAGATTACTACCTTATAAAGTAATGTTTGTATAAATGTATTCTGCAATATTTACTGTATGCTCAGCACTGTCCTAGGTATTGGAGATAGAGCAGTGCACAGAAGACAAGTGGAAAGCTCTGCTCTTGGAAGTACATTTTATGGGGAAGACAAATAAGACAGATGTGAAATATGCAGGATGCTAGATCATAGTGAATGGAGGGAAAGATGGGAAGGTAACTGGGGTTGCAGAGGTAGGGTCAACAGAGTGGTTTTGAGAAGTTTTTTTATTTTAAGGTGGGAGAAATAATAGCATGGGCCAATGCTAAGTTATATAAAAGCATTAGTCTGGTAGTGCTTAGGACACAGTATAATAGTGAGTGTCTGGCACATAGTAGCTACTCAACAAAAGTCATTTAAAAATTTAACTAAAAAATTCAGTAATATTTTTTCCTTTCTTCTATTATATTATACCATCTGACAAAATTTGCCTTTCCTGTGTTTCATTTACACAGGGTAAATATTAGGTAGGTTGTGTCTGAAGTCTCTTTGATACTAGGATGTCTAAGAGCACTTCAGCCCCACTCTCAGTGATAGCTTCCAGTCATTAGGGAACATCTGTTCAACCCCTTTCTCTCTCCTGGCATGCAATGTAGTCATAGGGTGACCAGCCATCCTATTCTGTCTAGGGCTGTGCCAGTTTAACTACTGAGAACCTGTGCTGCAGGAACCTGCTTAGGTCAAGGCAAGTTGTATGGGTAGATTACCTAGATATAGGGCCAATCCACCTGCACTTTGACAGACAGGACTACTTTAGCTGGGTGAAATGCCTCAGCATGGGCACTGGTACTAAGACCCTCATAAATAGGGGGAGCTGCTATAGTTCTTATTCTTGATTCCTTCTACCCATGTTCCATGCTATTGGCCCTGAAAGTGCTTCTTCAGAAGTTCCTGTGGGGTGTGTGTGTGTGTAGAGGAGTAGCCCTAAAGCTTTGTTTGACTTCACTGCTTCTCTTCTCTGGTGTGCAACTTGCCTGATGCAGGACAAGGAGTTGAAACTATCCTCTCAGCTCTCTGATTTAGAAATACCCGTCTACATCAGCCCAGTCCAAGCCCTGCACATGCCCAATGTCTTAACTCGTCAATTAGGTCACTTTCTTATGGGTCACTCTTTGTCCAAAGACATTCTGACATCATTATTAGAACATCTACAATGAAATTAACTAGAGACATTCTACCAGTGAAAATATATATACCAGTGAAAATATAGTATACCTTGGGGTATAATGGATCATTTTAAAGTGTGTCTCATAAGGAGAAGATTGTGATAATAATTTTTGTCATTTAAGATTTTGAAAGTTAGATGGCAATCAAAGGTATCATATTTTCATGCTTTACTGGTGGTTTGTTACTAATGGAAAGGACTACTTTATTGCATTTATTTATGATTATTTTAGAGGGAAAAAATATAGGAGACAAGGCAGTTGTTTCTCCATAGGACTATATAAATAATTAGCAAAAATGTTTCAGCTATAAATTTTTAACTTGAATAATCAAGTGCTCTGGTGTAAATGTTAAAGGTTTTAATCATGCAAAGTGGCCAATTCAACTTAATGGTGTAAACCAATTTGATATTATATTTATTTTGTACTTCCCCAAAAGTATAACCTTGTAAAGGCTTGCTTAAATTACCATATTTTTAACTTTTGAGAAATCTTTTTATTATGAAAGTATTCAAATATATACAAGAGTAGAGGAAATAGTGTAATGAATTTCCATGAACTTATTTTCCAGCTTCAATAATCTTATCACCTTTTAGTACTCTTATGACTTCTTTAGGAGAACAGTTGATGTATTAAAAGATATGCAGCATTTGAGACTTAGAAAAACATCAAGAAACTTGTGAAGACTCAGTTGTGACACTGGAAGCATGATTGAAACACCATACATTTTTGCACATGATAGTTTGTGACCCTACAGTGTCAGGGGCCACCACTGCACCAATTCAAATGATGGTCATGGTTGGAAAACTTGCATGCACACTAAACCTACTCTTTCTTTCCAGTTGAACATGCATGCAGGCAATTGGGAAGACTTCAGCCGCCAAGCACACAGGGTTGGAGCTTAAGTAAACCTACCTATGTTCAAATTCTAGCCCCTGCTCTTGCTAGCAGGGTAATCAGAGGCAAGTTACTCAAACTTACTGAGCCTGAGTTTCATCACCTACAAATGATGAATATTGTTACCAAGCTTACAGGGTTACTCCAAAGATAAAACAAATTAATACATGTAAAACATCTAACATAGGCTTAGAGTTGGGTCCTTCTCATATAGCTGGCTTGCTTACAATACTGGTTTGACCTCATTCAGAGGCTATATTACAATTGGAAGCAAATCCACTGACCACAGATGACAGCCAGGGCTATGCCACATCTCTCAGGATGTTGGCCCTAGTCCTACTCTCCAAGACAAGCTAAGCCCCTTCTACGGTGAATATTTTTTTCTCAAGAAGGAAAATTTGATGGGGAAAGCTTATCCTCTGTAGACATAGGTGAAGGCTGGTTTCATGCACTTGGCTCACCGTTGCCTGCCAGGACTGTTTCAAAGTACTCATCCCAGCTTCCTGGGTCAGGGAGTAATTTGTTCATCCTTTGAAAATGGTAGTAGGACACCAGGTTGTCCTTGGGATTTCTTGCCACATAGATTATCTAAAGTGGTGAGAAGAAACAATATAAATGATAGAAGAAGTTAGAAATTGGGCATTCAGTATGCACAGTATATGTGTTCTGGTAACCATGTCCTAAAGGCCATGAATGCATCTTTTTCTCTTCCACTTATCATCCAGCAGCCAGAATGATCTTATAAAAATGGAAATCAGATGAGGCTGTTCCCCTGTGTAAAACTTGTCAATTTCTCTGCATTGCTCTTATGATTAAGTTCAAAATTCTCAACCTGGTGTTCAGACTCTATGTGATCTCGCCCTCTGATTCCCTTTGCTCACTTTCGCCTAGTCATACTTGCCCTCTCTCCTTCTGTGATAGTACTGATTTTGTGGCTGTCCTATAATATTTCTGGTTGTCCTTCTTTAGTGTGTCCTGCTCTGCCATTCTGCTCTTAAAATAGGGAGTCTTAAAATCATGACCATCAAGGGGTCTGTGCCTCTCTCTAAAAGTGTATGCAGAATAGTTGTGCACTTTGTCAGGAGTGGAGTCACAACTTTCTGTAGATTCTCCATGGGGTTTATGATTACTAAAAGTTTGAAATCTTTAATTTAAATGTTGGCTTTTTTAGTGCTCTGCCTGGGTCTACTTTTATTTTTGCTTTATTTATTTTTAATTTTTTAAAATTATTTATTTATTTATTTATTTTGCTATTTTCTTCTATTGCTGTAAATTTCATATGTTTATGGCTCACAAATTTGTTTCTAGTACATATCTGTCTCCCGTAGCATGAGAGACACTCATATCTGTATCCCTACCTGAATGTTCTGCATTTATTTTAGACTCAATGGGGTCAAAATTCAATTCATCTTCATATAAACTAACTGCTCCTCTTTTATGATCTCTTTCTGTTAATGGTACCACCATCAACAGTTACAATGACATAATCATATGAGATGCTACTTGTTCCACATCTTCCATAGCCAGTCGTTGAGAGGTCTTGTGAATTCTCTCTGTTGCATACATTTGGAATTCATTTTCTCACTGCCTCTGTCTTAACCCAAACCTTTTAAATTCTTTTCCTGGACTATTGCCACCATCTCCTCACAGATACCATGTTTTCAGTCTTGCCCGAGTTCTGTTCACCCCTCCCAACCACCACATCCCCCAGGGGAACTTTCTACAATGTAAATGGGATCATGTCGCTTTCTTGTTCACTTCACATTCTTCAGTGGGATCCAAGTAGCCTACAGGTTAAGTTCAAACATCTTAGCAGGCAAGGCTGTGTAACAAGTCATCTCTGGCTCTTTTCCACTGCTCATGCCTTTTTTGTGGCCTTGGACCTATTTTCTTAAGTCTTGGCTTCTGCTCTTTCAGTGACACGGAATGCCCTTCCCTTTCTTATTACTTGAAAAATTTATGTCTATTCCTTATGCCCTGACTCCTCTGTCACTCTTGTTGGCACTCCTTGTCAAGGAGTTTTGTACTTCCCACTTCTGCTCCCATAATATCTTACCCAGTTATTAATCTGTCATGGATAATGATAAGCTCAGTATATACCTACCTCGAGAAGAGAGGACCAACATCTACTAGGCTCAGTCCTGAGCCTCTCAGCCTCTTAATAATGCTATAAGGTGGAGGTACTTGAGCATACTTTTGATACTTGTTAGATTGCTGTTATATTATTCTTATTTTACTGACACTCCTAGCCCAGCCTGGCTCTATCTGTATTATCAACATATTTCCATTTGCTTTCAGTCATTGAGCTATACCTGCCCCCGGACTCCAGGTCTACATAGGAAAATCCACTAGGGTCAGTAAGGTAGAGTAAGACCCTGGATGTCATTAGAGATCCAGAGAGAGTAAAGGTGTGAATCTTGACAAGACTGTCAGAGGGCACAAAATGCCACATGGAAAAGGAAGTTTGGGACTGCTTTGGCTTAGTGCCAAGGTCCATTTACAGATTCTCCCTGTAGAGGAACACTTTTTTAGACTGAAAGGCAATAAATGGTATCTTGGTGCTCTGAAAGAATTTAAAAAAATTCTTTAGTGACCAATTTAAGACATAAATGAAAATGCATCTGCACCCCTGTAGCCTACAATTGGAAAATAATTTTGATGTTTACAAAAATTTGACTTTCATCAGGTCTCAGAATGACTAGTGCTTGCTGCTTGTAGGCACCTTTAGATGCTTAAAAGAGACAGTTTATCTACAAGTGAGATAAAGTGAGAGGACAGTAGAGCACATAGCTTTTAAGATTCCTTCAGTGCCACTTTCTGATCATTTAAATACTCATTACCTTAAGGCTGGCTGGAGGCCAACTGCCTAGAAGCTTAGGAAGAGTTCTGTAGTTATAGGAGGCATACAGTAGGTGGTGTAGAGTAGCAGAAAGAGCATGGGCTGTGATAATGAAGAGGTGGATTCGCAGCCCATCTCTTCCACCTTCCTTGTGTTTGTCATTGGGCAAGTTATGCAACATCTCTCAGCTACAATGTGCTCAGGTACCTCTACTTTATAGCATTATTAAGGGGATGAGATACTCAGAAATGAGCCTAGTAGATGTTGATCCTCTCTCTCTTCTTGATATAGGTATATGCTAAGCACATCCTTATCAGTGAGAGATTAAGAACATATAATATGATCGTAGATTCCATAATCTGCTCCTGGCAGAAACAATGTGGGGATGACTGGGCAATTGTTATGACACAATAAACTGCTCCCTATGTTTTCATGAGGAAAATCTGTCTCTGAATATTTTCTGTTTCAAGCTTACCTTACAGTTGTTCTCCCAGAAGGATGGAGGCAGTAGTTGTACAGGAAGATGAGTTTTCAGGGTCCTTGGGGAAGGCATCATGTTAGCCTGGTCAATCCCTGCAAAAATTTTCTTGGCTTATTCTCTGATTTTTAAAAAAGTTTTAATTTTTTATGCAATTGATCTTACCAGTTTTTTTTTCTAATGGCTTCTGGGTTTTGTGACATGTTATGCTTTTTTCATTCCTAGATGATAAGAAACTACTTCTCCCTATTTTCTTTTAGTATTTAGCACTTCGTATTTCCTTTTGTACCTCTGATTCTTTGCTACATTGGCCTTCATTTGGTATATTCTTTACTGTTAAGTGTCCCCTCCATTTCTCATCCCATTAGTCTTTAGAAATTATCATAGTTCCACTTGGCCACAAGGGATTGTTGGCACCAATGCAAATGAGGACCATAAGACCACATTGACAGAATTCAGGTTACATGGTGATCATCCAGGTGACCCAGAATGTACCTACTTTATATTTTTTAATTGCCATGAAAATCATAATTAAGAAATTGTTGTAAAGGTCTTGAGTACTCTCAAAGATGTGCCCACAGATGGCCTCCAGGGTCAAACCGAGATGATTTAGTATGGAGTAGAACACTTTTTAAAACCTATTCCTTGTTAAATTTAACCCTAATTTTGGCCATTTTTCTCAAGCACACTGGTGTGACACCAACTGAGCAGTTTGGAAAACCTGGCACATGTTAGTCTAGTTCCCCCCACCCTACCCCTTCTCCCCCGAAAGAAGAATGAAAGAGAAGGCAACAAACAAGATTTGGTTTTAGGCCATTAGTTTGTTCATTCATTTCCCAAAGATGAGGTCATAAGTCAGTTGTTCAGATGGAACTAGGATGGATTTCTGTAGGAAAATTCTGATTAAAGATGACCAGGTACCCATGTTGGTCCAACATGGTCTATTTAATTCCACTCTATCCCTCAGATACCTATACCTGGAGTCCATATAGGAGACACACACACATTCATCCATACTGCATAGCTTAGTGGTTGAGAGCATGAACTTAGGAAACAGAATTCCTGGGTCCAAATCTTGGCTCTGCTACCTATTAATTGTGGACCTTGAGCAATCATAATCTCTCTGTATCTTAATTTCTTCACATATAACATGGCAGCTACCTCACAAGTTGTGAAGAATAAGTGAGTTAATATGCAAAAAGTATTTATAATAATGCCTAGCTCCTGGTATGTGCTATGAAACTCTTAGCTATGACTATGACACTTACTATTTTTCCATGGGAAGTGCATGGTGCATCCCAAATTTGAATCTGTGGTCCTTGGTGCCAGGAGTCTTTGGCACTGACACTGGGGTGCCACATGAGGGAGCAGGAACTCTGTTGGGTGAGAAATGTGTAGCTAACGATTGGCACTTGTAACTGGTTGAATATTTTGTTTAATAGATTGTACCTCTCTATTGTTAAGTGTTTAAGTGAAATACGTTAAGCAGAATGATCTATCTAGATTTGCACAAGGAAAGTTATTTTTCACCCAGTACTTAGAATTAGGGATTAAAGGGAGTATTTCCTCCCCAGAATATGTTCGACTTTCAGACTCTCTACTCCTGAATTGTTCATCTTTACGTGAGGACTGTGAGTTTGTAAATGGAAGACTTACCCCAGTACGTCATTTTTATCTGCTCCAGGAAAGGTTGTCGAAGTTGAATGGGAGCACGCCTGCTCTTCTCAATATCTCCATCATTTTGTATCAGATCTACAATTTCCTGTGTCCAAGTGGTTCCTGAAAGAAAGTAGAATAAAGATCTGAGGAATGATTATTGATTTTCTGCCACTTAGAATTTAGAAACATGCTATAAAAAATCAATTTGCCTGCTAAAACCTCACTTATGTTGCTTACGACATTGAATGAAAACCAAAACCAACTATTATCTTTTCCTCACCAGAAAGGTTAAAGGCAGAAATGTGACTTCTTTATTTTTTACTCCAATGATGTGCTTAAAAAAATCTGAATATGCATTAATATATAAATAATATATAAATGCATTAATATATAATATAAAAAATGATAATACAAATAACTATTATATGTAACAACAGGAATTATTTTTAAAATTTCCATTTGAAGAAAATCACAGATATTCCCAAACATTAACTTTCCCATTAAAAACTCTGGCTGCTAATACGTAGTCTAATTTTTTTTTTTTTAGAACCAAGAAACTGACACAATGTCCATAATATGAAAAGGAAGAAAAAGGAAAAATTTCAAATAATCCACAAGCTGAAAAAATGAGATTGAATGAATTCCTCTTTCAAAGGCAAAGCAAGATTAAACAGTGACTTCTACAAGAAGGTTGAACTTCTTATAAATGAAAAAATGACCTTTGCTGCATTTGAGGGTAAAATTTGTTTCTTTTCATGGCCTCATCTGTGATCTTACTGATTCTGGCCTCTGCAGTGTCTGTCCTCAGGAAGTCCATCCTAGTTTGGCTTCTAGGACCCTTGGCTGACCTGGTCCTGTTTTTCTGTGGGGAAGCATGGACTGGATGTGTGTGGGGCTGTGGAATCAAATGGACTTGACTCCTATATATGATGTATGAGTTGGGTGGCTTTGGAAAAATTACATAAACCTGATGCACATTATTTATTCTCATGTGGTTTTGCCAGTTGGAAGAGAAAATAGGTAGAACCCAGCTTGTCTTAGGCACTTAAAAAATGGTAGGCGTCATCATGTTTTATAGTATTACTGTATATCCTGAGGGCCAGAGCTAGAACAGATGGGACCACTGTGCTAGGGAAAACCCTGGGAAATAAGGTGCTATTCTCATCGTGGCTCCCCCATGCCAGTTTTCTGTCATCCTGGTCTCCTTTCTCTAGTACCCTGATGGAGGTTCCTGGGTACAATGCCATGGCTCTGGCTCCACCTCTATACAGTGCCCTTGTACCAGCTGCTCAGCTCCTGGTCAGTTCCTACTCTGCACTAGAACCAATTTATCTTTCAGTTCTTCTGCAGTCAGCACTGGTTTCATCTTCAAACCTTTGTTGCCTCCTGATGATGTGCTGTCCTAATTCCCAGTCCACACTGCTTTGGCAGTTTCAGAGAGCTGTTCTCCACGTAGGTTAGCACTGCTTTTTCCTGTAAACTCTGAGCATGGAATTTGGGCCTTGCTTCTCTGTAGCATCTCAGAGGAAGTCCTGGGTGCCTCTCCCTGCAGACTCCACCTTTGTACTTCGCTTTGCTATCGTAGATGCTGTGAGCATCTCAGGAAACCTGGGCTCCCTCAGTATCCCCTGACTCTATTCATGTTTGGTTGGTCCACACCGTGTAAGGGCTTCTGCCCGACCTCCTTGCTTCACATTCCACACTTACTTCCAATCCAGCCTGCTGATAGGGCCCCTTGCACCATGACTCGTACTCACCAGTAACTGCTCGCCTCTTGTCCTGGGGAGCTGAGGTTCACTAGATTATGTTTCTTAGTCACCACTATGGCCTGGTTTCCAGCACAGGCTGATGTCTGCTTTTCCATGGACTCTACCTACAAGGTGGCAATTTCAGGCACATATGTTGACCTGAATGGCAACTCAGCAAGCCATGGCATGGCTCAGGCAAGCTGTGGCAAAGGCTGTGCTCTGCAGCTTATTCATGGAGATTGTAAAAGGTGCTGGATGCACAGCCAAATTTTCCTTCTGAATGGAAGTGTTTATTCCACCAGCTGCTTGGGATGCTGCTGGTAGATGGTCCCCAGCTATTCAGCCCTTTCCAGGCCCCTTCTTTGGACATTTTCCATCCAGGGACTGGCTGACACTCTGTTCCCCTCTCCCCAGTTGGGATGGGACCAACTCTGCAGGGCCATCCCAGCTTCAGATCATACCATAGGAGGCCTTTTACTGGGACTGAGTTGAAGTTCAGCTTCTCCCTCTGACTAATCCTGCTTCCTTCCTTTCCTTAACTTGCGGGGCTGGGGGAGGTGTAGTAATCCCAGGCGCACTCCCTAATAAACATCTCACATACTTATCTTCAACTCAGAATCTGACTCCTGGGAAGAAAAGTGGCTGGTTTGGGAGTGAGGATCATGATTTCAGATTATGACAGGGTGACTTAGATAAGTAGTAGATGGGGCCTGGAACCTAGCTTCTGGGATGGCTTGTGTTTTATAGGGTCACTGTAACCTTCCAATTTGCCCAGGGCAATACAGGTTGATCCTGTTGTGCCAGCTTAATTATTAACAGTGTCTCTTTCTATATCAGATGAGTTAGTTTGGCAGATAAATGATTAAGTCACCACAGCATCAGGTCAGCCATCTCCCACATGTCTCAAGTATCTGTCATGCCCTGTCGCTAATCTCAGAAAAAATGTTCTTTCTTATTTTCTGGACTTGAACTGGGAAAATGTTCAGTTCTCATGAGTCCCAAGGAGATAAACTTCTCACTTGAAGGAATTTCTCTTTTCATAATTATTTCTCACTTGTAGCATAGTATTTCTTGTTCTGCATTGATAAGTGTTATCCTAGAGGGAAGTTACTAAGAGTGTGACCCTGGATAACTTGACTTGCTTTGTAAAAAAGGCAGTTCAAGTTTTCAGGGGATAATCCTGCCTCTAGGAGATTCAAATAGAATCTGTGTTGATAGAACTGACAACTTGAGGAAAGAAAACCCAGTAGTCATTGCAGGCTGTGGCTGGGGCTGTTCACAAGCACCAACTGCAGTGCCCATCTGACAACCATGTTATTAATTTGATCAAAACAGGCACTCAGTTCAGATCTTTCTGGCTCGAAGATTCACTCCACTGGCTAAGAGGACACAACCCACTTCTGGCTTCTTCTCTGTCCAAAGTCTAAGTGAGAAAGCTTCTTGGGGTTTGGTCCTATGCTCTCTTTTTCCTTTATGCTTTCTTCCCATGCGATTCCATTCATTCCCATTGCTTTAAACATCATTTTTAGTAGACACTGTTGGTGGCTTCCTCAGATCCCCTGTATGAGCCTCTTGCACCCCCTCCAACCCCTCCATTGCTGTGAGTGTTGGCGGCTCATGTCTCTCAGCTCCCTGCTTTGCTGGAGAAGTTTCCTCCTCTGAAGGGAGGCTCCTAACAGAGACAGCCTCCATCCTTCCACTTCCCTCCTGCCCTAACCACATCAGGGCAAGGCTTTACTGAATGCCACATCTTTGCATTCTTTTGGCCCCTTCCCCTCCCCTATCCTATACATACCCTTACTGTTTTTTTTTTTTCCTAAAGAGCACCACTTCAATAAATCATGTACACTTGAATCTTTGCCTCAGGCTCTGCCTTAGGGCATTTAACCTGGGATTTTACAATCTATAGCATTTCCAGTTATATCTCCAGCCAGAGTGGGCTTCCCTCTGTAATCTATTTCTGACATTCCCCCTGACATCAGAACTTACTGGTCTAAAGGTCGTCTTAAACTTAACATGTCCCAAACTGAGCTGTAGTTTAACTGCCCACCTCCTGCACAGGCTGTATGCCTCTCCCTCTCCCAGGCTTTCCCATCTCGGCACAAGGGGCCACTCAGTTGATAAAGCCACAAGAGAGTCACCCAGGAGTTATCCCTTCCTCTCGGATCTCGAGTAATTTTACTTCCAAAATACATCTCAAGTTTTCTCCTTTTCTCCATTCGCACTCTTGTCCCCTTAGTCCAAGCTACTTTCTTTCTCATCTGGAAATGGCAACATATACATCTTGTGTTCCCCAGTCCATTTTTGACCCCCTTCAATCCATTCAGCTGCCTAATAATAGATACCCTGGCCCCTCTCAGACCTGGTCCTCTCTGGACTTCTCTGACTCAGTGCTTGGCACTGGCATCCACTTGATGATTCCACCCCAAAATCCTGTCTCTTCTCTTTCCCTTACCCCCCACGTATCATCTATCAGCAAGTCTTACTGCTCCTGTCTGCATATGCAAACCCTTCCTCTCCATGCTGCCTGTTACGGGCTAACTTGTGTGCTCCCCGTTTTATATGTTGAAGTTCCTACCCACAGTACCGCAGAATATGACCTTATTTGGAGATGGAGTCTTTATAGAGGTAATGAAATAGACATGATGTCGTTAGGATAGCTCTCACCCAGAAAGACTGATGTCTATATAAAAAGGGGAATTTGGAGGTAGATGTGCACACATGGAGAGTGCAACGTGAATGTGAAGGTGCCATCTACCTGCCAAAGAGAGAGGCCTGGAACAGTGGCTTTCCTCACAGCCCTCAAAAGAAACCCAAGTCTGCTGGTACCTTGATTTTGGACTTCTGACGTCCCAAACTGTGAGACAATAAATATCTATTGTTTAAGTCACTGAGTTAGTGGTACTTTGTTCACAGCCATAGCAAACTGATAATACATTCCCTAATCTAAATTAGGACCTCCAATGTTCTCTCATTACACTCTACATTTCTTTCTAAGGTCTTATCACAGGTAATCAAATATCTGGTGAAATGATTTGTTTAGTAGTTTAATGTTCTTCTCTAGACTGTACTGTAAAACCCTACCGGGCAAAGATAATGAACATTTTGCCAACGACTATGCCTGGTGCCTGTCTCTGGCATTTAGAAGATTCTTGAAAGGTAATTGTTGAATGCAGGGGAAAAAATGAATAACATGGATTTTTTAACCTGAAGAATCTGCTTTGACTAGTTATATATTTTTGATAAATGAACTACTCTTATCTCTAAAGAAATCTCTATAGTATTATAGAAAAATCTTAGATCTTTTGCCATTCTGTCTGATTTCTAGACAAGGACACTTCCTTCTTCTGCTCTTTGACTTTACTACATGAACCTATAAGGTGCGGATACACACTCCAACTTTCCCTCTTCTTATGCCCATGTACATACCTGCTTTGGGATAAGAAGCAATGAGCAGGTCATCAGTCTTGGCTTGGAAGTTCCAGATCTTATCCCAACAATCGCATACTTTCTTTTGAAGAATGATTCCATTCACTTGGGAAAATTCTCCTCGGCATAACAAGCCCCATTGTAACTCACTTGTCTCCTCCACCTTATCCTTAGCCATTTCTTCCACCATGGTCTTGGGCACCAGCAGGGGAAAGTGAAAAGTAAATGAAAGTTGAGGTTCACATGGGTTTTATGTATTCAGTGCTTTGGGCACAGAGCTCTGGTCATTCATTACAGGTAAATACGTTCAGGCAAACAAAGAGAGATGATTTGCATGGCTCCTGGGTGGAACTGGAAAAAAATCTTCAGCATTGTACCAGAACAGGCCTTACCTTTTCTACTGGTGAGACTCTGGAAGGGCTCCACTTCTGTACTGCCAGGAGGAAGAGCAGCAGTGAGGCACCCATCCAAGAGCCTGCCCAATTCCAGCAGGTCACTTACTGGTCCTGTGGTTACCCACAGAGATGAGGAATTGAGAAGAAATCACTGAAGGAAAGCCTGGAGCAAGTCTCCAGGCATTCCCTTCATTCTTCCTTCTCTTCATCTGGAGTTACTCTCCCTACAGAAAGAAGAGTGATTTTCTCTTCTGGGTTTGGTTATCCATGGAGATTTGGAGAAGCACATTCCCTAGACCCAAAAAAAAACCCATGCTTCTATGGACATATTGCATGCTAGGTGTGCATGTTAGGTGCACATGTTGCCAGGTAGGGCAGTCCAGCTGGGAATTCCATCTCAACTTCCAATACTCAGAGAGTTACCTAATTCTCAGGTCTGTTTCTTTTCTGTGAGAGGTTAGACTGCAATATTTGAGGACTATTATTACAATGAGTTTTTTTTATATTGAGGCACAGTTTACATGCAGACAAATGCACAAAGTGTAAGTTTATGTCTTGATGAATTTATATTTCCATATGCACCCAAGTAACCACCATCCAGATCAAGATACAGGACATTCCCGTTGCTTCTGACAGTTCCCTCCTGCTCCTTCCCAGTCAATGCTGTACCAGTACCCCACATCCAAGGCAGAGGCTGATCTGACTTTTGTCACCATAGTTTAGTTTTGTCTATTCTTAAACCTCATATTATTGGAATCATATATTATATACTTTGTGTCTGGCTTTGTTCTTTCAACATAATGTCTTTGAAATTCATCAAGTATCAGCAACAAGTATCAGTAGTTCATTTATTTCTATTGCCATATGCTATATCACTGAAAGAATATACCAGAATTTTTAAATCCAGTCTTCTTTTGATGGATATAAGGGGTGATACCAATTTTTGGTAATTATGAATAGAGCTTCTATGACATTTTCACTCTTTTTTTTTTGTGGACAGATGCACTCTCTCTTATTCTTTTGGGTGTATGACTGCGATGTGAATTGCTAGATCATTGGTATATTTAACCTTAGTAGAAACTTCCAGTTCTTTAATACATAGACAATGACACTTCAGTTAATGACATCAAAAGCACTACCTGTCTGAATGATCTCTAAGTGCTTTTTCTAATTCTGAGATTTGGGCTCCCTGGTAGTGTGGGAGGACTGGCAGCCCCTTATTTATGTCACTTAGCTGTTGGCTCAGCCAGGTGTCTGCCTTATTGGAGCTGTAAGTTCTACTTAGTTTGAAGTGAGTGGCCAAAGAACAATTGGCTGCTGAACAAATGGGCTCCTGTCACTGTGTTGGAGTGGGAGGCTTTTCTAGGGACCACCTCTGCCAAGATTAATCTTAGCATTTAGATTGACTCAACCCAAGCAAGGGGCTTCGCTCAGTTACGCTGGAGGGATTTTAGAGTTCATACTGTTCATTTACTTTCTAGAATGTGTCATCTGGCATACTGGGCATTGGCATTAACTGCACATTTCAAAGAAACCATTATAAAGGCCATCAGAGAAACATTGCCTCAACTGGTCAGATGGAAAGAATTCTACCAAGCTCGCAGTAGCCACTGTGGCATCCCACTCTTGGTCATTTCTCAGTCTCAGCTTCAGGCACTATCGCTGCTTCTGAGAGCCCTTGCAGGGGCTGAGAGACTTCAGAGAAGTCCTGCTACCTGGAGTCCCTGATAGAAGGAAGAGAGGGAGGGTTTACCAACAATATTAAGTCTTTTGATTTATTTCTTTTAGGTAAGTTTAGATTTTTTTAAAACAGATTTATATATATACACATGTATGTTTACATATATACATTTATATTCACACACACAAACACACAAATTGGCTTAAACTATTTGAAATGGCCATTTTTGAGCTTAAAATGGTCACATATTGGCTGGCCTGTTTTTAAATTTATTGCCTCTCACATCCTAGTTCATGTGTCATGGGTTTTCTTTGAGATGCGGGACTAGGACTCTGCCATCCGTGTTTCCACTGGGCCAGCTGACGCCTCTTCTTTGAGTCTCTGCTCACGAGGAGACTGAGAGGCAAGAGGAGGAGTAGGGACTTGCTCTCTTTGCTGCCTTCTTGCTCCAGCGAGTGGTACCCCCGAGATAACTCACTTCCTGTAGCAGCAGCAGAGTCCAGTGTACAGATCACTTCAGAGCCAGCGTCTTCACAGTGTCCTCAGGGACAGAGCGCTGGCCAAGTTGTGCTCCTTTCCCAGGGGTGAGAGCTTTCTCCACACACCTCTCCTCCAAAATCCTGTTTCAGTAATTCTCCTCTTTCTGAACTTTCTGTGTGATACTTGAATGTTTGCTTTTTTTTTTGGCACCAGTTTCAAATGACTCAACCTAATATTCGCACATTTGAATTTAACAGTAAATCATAAATGTAATGGTCCCTCTAACAAAGGGAGAATAATGCTTCCTTTTCAGTGATAGGCAGATGCTTGGCCTATCATTGAGATAGAGTAAGAGTAAGAGATTTACTGGGGGACAATGCTTGTGAGGGATAAATGAGCAGGGCTGTCAGAGCCTGGTGTAGTAGTAACCTCTGTGGAGAAGGGCAAGAAAGAGGGAAGGAAGGAAGACTGGGTAGGCAAAATCTTAGACTGGTTTAAGTCTCAGAAAGCTTTAGCAAAGCTGTTGGGGGTTCTTCTCCCAAGCACCCATCAGAGAAGATGCTCCTCCTGGGAAGGACAGGGCCAGGTGATGGGCAGAAGAATGTGGCCAGCTGACCTTAGGACTTTGAAACTTTGGTTTGGAAACTTAACTGCCAGACTTTTGACAAGATTCCATAGTTTCTGTTACAACTATTCAGTCAGTTTGTGAAGAACATTGAGCTCAGCTCCTTAGATAACAAAATGATTTTATTTTCCAGGTGCATGCAGAGAGGAATGGAGAGAAAAAGCTCAGGAAGTCATTTCTAGGGAAAAGCAGTGATAAGGGGAATAAAAATTGGAAGATAAGATAATAAAATTGCCCCTGTATATAGACTTTGTCTCTCTCTGTCTCTGTCTCTGTCTCTGTCTCTGTCTCTCTCTCTCTCTCTCTCCATCTCCATATGGAAGGTCAGCGAAGAGTCAGCCATTTTCCTCCTTAGTCTTCATCAAATCTCTCATTCTGTGCCACTGTGAAGTAATGCTTCCACTCTCCCACGGTCCCTGAAAAGTAATGCAATCATGCTTGAGAGATTGGAGAGGAAGTCTATTCTGAATGCTTTTTCCTTTAAGTGGAACCTTAGAGATAATTAAAAAGTATGAATTCTTATAACAGGTACACATCACAAACAATTTTCTTTCAAAGACATATTAATATTTTGAGAAAACCTCAGAATTATTGGCAGCATCATATTAGTTAAAAAGGTTTTAAGGCCAGTCATGGTGGCTCATGCATGTAATCCCAGCACTTTTGAGGCCAAGATAGAATTGCTTGAGCCCAGAAGTTCAAGACCAGCCTAGGAACATAGTGACACCCTGTCTGTACAAAAAATAAAAAAATTAGCTGGGTATGGTGGTGTATACCTGTGGTCTCAGCTACTTGGAAGGCTGGAGGTGGGAGGACTGCTTGAACCCAGGTGTTTAAAGTTGGGTTCACAAGCAGTGAGCTGTGATTGTTCCATTGAACTTCAGCCTGGGTGACAGAGTGAGATCCTGTCTATAAAAAAATAAAATAAAATAAAAAGGAAATAAACATATTAATATTCCTTTCCAAAATACTAGTTATGTAATAATATTGTTCTCAAAGAAATTCATGGTGGTTGGCAGGCAGCTTTCCTCCTAAACGGGGAGATGGACTGGTTCATGATGTCACAGTTCATCGTTACATAGTTGGTCATCTAGTTTTTCCTCATACTTTCTTTTTTTATTTTATTTTTATTTAAAAAAATTTTATTTTTTGAAAGAAAGAAAAAGAGAGAAAAAGAAAGAGCGAAAGAAAGAAAAAGAATGAAAGAGAGAAAAAAAGAGGAAGAGAAAGAGGGAGAGAGAACAGGATTCTTGTTCTATTGCCTAGGCTAGAATGCATTCTAAAAATGGGTATTAAAAACCTCTTTTATGCCAATAATTGTGCTTAACAATGGAGACAGGAAGGAATAAGGGATGAAAATAACAAAAAAAGCAGCCAACCAATATTTTATTTAAACCTGTGAGATGCTATGCAATTGCTGGGGAGTGATTTACTTCCAGTTATGTGGTCACTTTTAAAATAGGTATAATGTGATACTGAGAAAAATGTATGTTTTTTGGATTTGGGGTGGAGAGTTCTATAAATATTTGTTAAGTTTACTTGATCCAGGTCTGAGTTCAAGTCCTGGATATCCTTGTTAATTTTCTATCTCGTTGATCTGTGTAATATTGACAGTGTAGTGTTAAAGTCTCCCACTATTATTGTGTGGGAGTCTAAGTCTCTTTGTAAGTCATTAAGAACTTGCCTTATGTATCTGGGCTCTCCTGTATTGGGTGTGTATATATTTAGGATCATTAGCTCTTCTTGTTGCATTGATCATTTTACCATTATGTAATGTCCTTCTTTGTTTCTTATGGTCTTCGTTGCTTTAAAGTCTATTTTATCAGAGATAAAAATTGCAGCTTTTTTTCCCCTCTCCATTTGGTTGGTAAATCTTCCTCCATCCCT
>CAUYQU010065240.1:0-26016 GCA_963574635.1 Cheracebus regulus | reverse complement strand
GCAACCGCGCAGGAAGTTCCTCGGCCGCCGGAATAACGCAGCCTGGGGGGCGTGGCTGGCCTAGGATTGACGGGCTCGGGCCTCCGCGTCGGAGACCGAGGGGCGGTGGCGGGGGGGTGGTCGGCTCCAGTCTCCTTCCAGGTGTCCGCCGCAGGCTTTCTTCTCTGCTGTAGGGAGCTCACGGCTGAGGGACGCGACTGCCCCCAACCGCCCCACGTTCGAGACTTGTGTCGGTCCCCGGGCTATTCTCCCACCCAGCCAGCAAACACGCTTCTCACGTGGCACACCCAATGTCCTCCCCGCAGCCCTTACTTCGCTGACCCTCCCCGGCGATCTCAACCGCCCCCGGGGCTGACCAGGCCACGGCCAGGACCTCTGAGTCCTCAGGGGTCTCCTCCTGCCCACCTAAGTCTCCTCCGCCCACAATCATGCCCTGGGCGTCCGGAAGGACCGCGTCCCTCCACGATGTGCAGCAATGGATGGGCGCCCTGCCTCTGTCTTAACAGCTGAGCACTGATGAGAAAAACCTTAACGCCTTACGAATTATTGTACCTTTCTCCATGACCGTGAGAGACTGCGGCTCACTTTCACTCCCATCCTACCTCCACTGCTACCGTAGTCCCCAACAATGCTAGGAACCCTCTTCCATTTCAGTGGCCTTTCCTAATGATTCATTGAGAAGACAGAAGCAATCCGCTGGGAACTCTTACAGCTTCCCAAGCCCAGTCTACCCATGCCTGCCCTGGCATTCTCTGCCGCCCTTCTGCATACGGTGCTCCTAACTGAAGCCAGCCCCTCACCTCAGTGCAGGATCCCTCGCCTCCCACCTTCTCAGGGGCTTTACTCCTGCAGTGATCCCTCCTCTTTTCCAAGTCATCAACTGCTCCCTCTACGTTGGAGAACTCCACAAGCAAAGGAGGAAAAACCCACCCTCTCACCACATGTCCTTCAGCAGCTGCCGGCACAGAATGTGTTGCCCTTCAACAAAAACTGCCTGGAGTTCTGAGGCCACGGCCTCCTCAGCTCCCTTTCAAAGAGCTTTTGTCCTTAATCTGTATTTTGGGGTCGTTGAGGTGGAAGGATCTCTTGAGCCCAGGAGTTTGAGGCTGCAGTGAGCTATGATCGTGCCACTATACTGCACCCTTGGTGACACAATGGGGTGGTGTCACAAAAAAAAAAAAAAGAAGAAACGGGAAGGAATTATCTCCCCTTCTTTTTATAAGAATCTCTCACTTACTGCTTTTCCTGGCTCTGGGCACATTTTTTGACTCCAAGCTCCACGGCTCAGGCCCTGGGAAACATCTTCTCTCGTTGTTCTGAACAAAGTACAAATTCCCAACTGTGCTTTTTTTGATCTGGATATAATAGGGCAAGTCTGAGGTGAACAGGAAAGACAAGCCAAACAAAGTGTCCTGTGCTAGTCACAGGGGTAGGAGGTCCCCAGAGGCAGTGACAGAGTCAGACATCTCAGAGGAGGAAGGTGTGACAAAGGAGTGGAGACAGGCTCCCAGTAAAAGAGGGTTTTCCCCCATGCAAATATGCAGTTCATTTTGCAGAACGGCCCAGTAGCCTCTTTGGGCAGAGGACTGTCTGCAGTTGAGGAATTTCGCTTTGTAGAGCAGATCTTCGTTCCTGCTGTTTTGGGAGACCTCTGGGCTCTACACTGTCTGAGAGGGGAATGTGGAAGTGGCTGATTCAAAACCCCCGGGTGCTACCATGAAGCAAGCATCAGCCAGAGAGGGGCTAGGTGACCCTGCAGCTGAGGCTGTGGAGTGGACAGCACTGGCCAGGGGTCGGGGGGAGGATGAGGCCCAGATTCAGAGGGGTCTGTAGATGCCAGCACGGGTGGGCTGAGGCCAAGGCAGCCAGGAAGCACAAGGTCCCGATCAAGATGAGAGAGGAGACAAAAATGCAAGTTATGCCAGCCTCACACATGGATGAGCAGGGCAGCATTGCCAGCAGGACTGGGGGACAAGAGTGAGCCTTCCCCGAGAAACCACCGAGGCTACTGCAATCAACATCAGATGTCATAGGCCCCTTCCCACATCACCATGGAGACTCAAAAGCCATATACGCCCCTTCCCCATCTTGGACAGGAGTAGAGAGGTGGGGTGGCAATCCGAGAGACTGATCGTTTTCGCCAAAACAGATTGAGCATTTATACAAATGGACCGGTTACATGACAGCATCAGATGACACCAGATCAGACGAAAATCCAGTGGGTTCCTTTCCCTTTACTATCCAGTCCAGAGGGTGGACAAGCAAGACGAATGTCACATCAGTCGGAGAGAATAAATCAACCAATGTGCTTGTGGGGTATGAGGGGCATGAGTGAGTTTGTGCTCCCTGAACACCATCCCCTCCGACTCCTGCTCTGCACCCCGTCTTATCAACCCACAGTAGCAAGAAAATGGGACACACCTGTCTTCTCTACTACAACTGAGGACAATTTTAACCCCCTGTAAGCAGACCCCCAAAACAGGACACAGAAAGAGCAGAGAATCAGACACACACACACAGAATAGGGAAGCTGTCGTTCCCCTCCCCATGCTACCCCAGGCTCAACTGTCCTTTATTAAGACAGACCCCATTTCCCAGGGCCTGAGCCATGGAGCCTGGAGTCAAAAACTGTTTCCAGAGCCAGGAAAGGATGCTTAGAGAAAAGCAGTAAGCCAAAGATTCTTCTAAAAGGAAGGGAAGGGGTTTTTTTCCTTCTTTTTTCTTTTTTTCTGTCACCTAGGCTGGAGTATAGTAACACGATCGTAGCTCACTGTAGCCTCAAACTCCTGGGCTCTAGAGATCCTCCCACCTCAGCCACCCCAGTAGCTGGGACGACAATCTTGCACCACTACAGCCGGCTAATGTTTTTATTCTTTGTAGACGTGAGGTCTCATTACATTGCCCAGGCTGGTCTTGAATTCCTGGGCTCAAGCATCCTCCTCCCTCAGCCTCCGAAATCATTGGGATTACAGGCGTGCACCAGCGTGCATGGCTGCCACCTCTTATTTACTCATCTGAGACGATTTTAACTCCCCATAAATAGACCGCCCCCCCACCACCCGCCGCCAAACAGAGTACAGAAAGAGGAGAAACCAGAGAGACATGCAGAGTGGAACAGCCAATGAGAACTGTCACTGAGGTGAGCAGGGCCTCCTTGAGGGCCATCACTGCCGTCCCCAGCCATGCCGGGCTCCAGTGTTCTTTATTAAGATAGACCCCACTTCCCAGGGCCTGAGCCCTGGAGGGTGGTGCGAGAAAATGTTTCTACAGCCAGAGAACAATGTCTGGAGGAAACGCAGCAAGACAAAATTTCCTATTAAAACAAGGAGGGCGGCCGGGCGCGGTGGCTCACGCCTGTAATCCCAGCACTTTGGGAGGCCAAGGCGGGCAGATCATGAGGTCAGGAGGTGGAGACCATCCTGGCTAACACAGTGAAACTCTGTCTCTACTAAAAATACAAAAAATTAGCCGGGCGTGGTGGCACGCACCTGAAGTCCCAGCTACTTGGGAGGCTGAGGCAGGAGACTCGCTTGAACCCGGGAGGTGGAGGTTGCAGTGAGCCCAGATTGTGCCACTGCACTCCAGCCTGGGCGACAAAGCGACTCTGTCTCAAAAGAAAAAAAAAAAAAGGAGGTGGGCTTTTTTCCTTCTTACTTCTTTGAAACGTACACAATGCCAGTTTCCTCCTGAGAGCAGACAGGTACAGGGGAGAATTTCAGTGCCTCCTGACAGACCTAGAATTGTCTCCCATGATCGTATTCCGGCAGAAACCCATTCTCCAAGGCAGAACCTCATGTCTCACAGATGCCACGCACCCTCGTGCACGGGCATGGCCCTTTGGGTAGGTCTCGCTTCTCCAGCCCTGGGCGAGTCAGCTGTCTTGGGCCCTCTGAGTGTGTTTTCATTTAATAATAGAACTCCGTTACTAATAGAAGCAGCAGCTACAGTTAGGCGGCAGAAGCAAAATCAGTAACACCCCTCTTACTTTACATGGAGCTGTATGATTTAGCAAACATTTCTATACGCATTGCCTGATTTGGGGTTTGTGGTTTTTTTTTTTTTTTTTTTTTTTTGAGATAAGGTTTTGCTCTGTCACCCAGGCTAAAGTACAGTGGTGCAAACATAGCTCACTACAGCCTTGAACTCCTTGGCTCAAGCCATCCTCCCACCTCAGCCTCTCGAGTACCTGGAACTCCCAAGGCCACGCCACCACTTCCAGATCCTGATTGGGCTCTTCAGGCTGAGAAAGTCACGACTTCCACCGTATTTCTTCTTCACGTCCCAGCAGCGCTCTGAGGCCCTAGAGCCTGGCAAATGTACACCAGAAACCAGACCCAAAAACGAGGCTCCCAGGGCCCTTAGGTCTCATCCTGGGATCTCTCAAGGGGTCAATTTGGAGGAAGGGCTTGCTTCTCCTCCTCTTGTCGCATTCATGCCCCATGTGGTCCCCTTTCCTTATAGGGGGTACCTCCCAGGTAGATACCTGGAGACCCCCCCGCCCCCGCCCACACCACTCAAAGGGAGTTTAAGGAGCTTTGTAACGACGGGTTTCCTTGACAGAGACCTTCAGTTCCCGATGGCATCTGGGCTGTGGCCAGGTAGCGACGGCCGGAATCTTTCTTGGACTGCACCCTGCTCCTTCACTGGGGAGCATACCCCACCATGATGTACGGTGGCCTGGTACAGGTGGCCTGCTGCAAGATATGTGAACCTCCAGACTCGGGGCTCTACTTGGACTTGCAAAGAATACCGGAGCACAGGGCTCCTTGCAGCCCCATCATGGTGATCTGAGGACTCAGACCCTGCTACCCCAGCTTTGCGGAGGCCAGAATCCCAGGGGAGTTCTGTTGTGTCACCCTGTGGCTAAGTCTCTCTGATCCTCCCCTGACGGGCCCAAAAGCACAGCCTCCTCACCACCAGGGATGACACTACGAGGCCACTCTCACCGTAGGGCTTAGGTTTAAGGAGGCTGGAAGTCCATCCTGGCCAGGGCCACAGCCACGACCAACCTTTTCTGGCTTCTGATGGCTCCTCATGCTTCTATCGTCCCAAGCAGAGAAACCTCCTCGCACCAGCCATTCGGTCTGAATCTCCAGACCAGCCAAGTGCCCCATGTACCCAGCCCCTTCCATCACTCCAACTCCAAGCCCCGTAGGTCCACCACTCTCATCACAAGACTGCTCCGTGCTCCCCCAGCGGGACTCCTCCTCCCTCTGATGCCACCTTTCACATATTCTCAACTCCTGCCTGCCCGATTGCACACTCTACCGACTTAGGTCACACTCTTGCAATCTCTGGACACCATCCCTTTAGGCTGTTTCCACGGAAGGTGAGGTGTCTCTCGGCCCACACCACCACCGGTCACGGGGATAAGAAAGAGGGAAGGACAGTGGTGGCAGGAGCCTTCCCGCAACTCCACTGCTGCTTGGAAACCACCGCTTCTCTATGCTCAACTTGAGAAACGCCACGAGGCTCATATACCTCTGCCTGCCTGGGCCATCTATTACCAGGCCTCGAGATCATCATGGATGTCTGGTACCTGCACCTCACGATTTTCCTCTCACCTGTTTGGGGAGGAGAAGATGACACACGCTGACAAGTCCTCAGCCCTCAGCTTCCCCCAACCCGGGTCTCTGAACCCTTTCAAGCCAAGTTTCTTGAACCCGTAGACCACGGCAGCAGAGTTAATGGCTACCTCTCCCTCCTTCCTTCTCAGTGAGCCCCACAGCCACACAACGTTCCCCAGCTGCAATCTCCAACTAGTTCTGCAATGCCAAATCAAAGTACCCAATGCTGTCCTGGCCACAGTTCACATTCCTTTTTTCAGTACGCTCGGTTTCTCAGCATCTGTGAAGCCGCCCCTGGCTTTCCTCCTACCCCGAGGCCATTACTTCTGAGTCTCGTCGTTGGTCCTTTTACACTGACCATCTCAAAAGTGTTGTTATTTCCTGGCTCGAAACCTTTGCCCTGGACGCTCCTCATTCTGTAGGTGACCCTGGGTGCCCACACCACCACCCAGACTTGGTTCCGTCCTTCTCCGCTTGTGTGCCGATGGATTCCTCCATCAGGAACTCCACCGGGAAAATCCCAGGTGAGCCCCAGAGCCCCCACAGGGCATGGTTTAAGGAGCATGTCCACTCAGATATCCCACAAGCCCAAAAAATCAGTGGGTGACCCCCCAACTGTGTCCCTTGTCTCATGGGACAAGTTCAGGAACTTCCAGTTCCTGATCCCCAGAACCCAGGAATTCCGCTAGGTTGGCTGCTGATCACCCCGTGACTCTGCTGCCAGGCTTTGGAAAAAGCCAACCGTGACCTTCACATTGCCACAGATGAGGAAAGAGTCTCCTGTGAAGGCTTCGTATTGGCAGAGACTCTCTACAGGCATCCGAGTGGAGGCCCAGGCCCAGGCCCTGGCTTGGGTGGCCCCCACAGGGAAGGCCAAAGAGCGGACTCTGGCCCTGGAATGTATTTCAGACACCGAAATGCTCATCTCCTCTGAGAACTCAACAGATAACTGCTAAATCCCTAGATCGGGACATAGCAGTAGGAGCCCCTCATTTAGAGACACAGAGCTTAATATTCAGAAGAAACAGCTGAAGAAAAAAGAGGAGTTTGCGGAGGCGGGTCTCCACAGAGCACATGAAACAAGGGATGGCTGAATTGTATTTTTCATCTTATATTACCTAGTCCTATGTGGCCCTTTATCTAAGCAGAAGGATTCATCTGATATCACTAATTATAATAAAATGTGAACACTGCGTCTCAACACACTTAATACGTAAGCCTGGGAGCTGATTCATCCACATCAGCTGATACAAATCTGAGCCATGTCTAGATTCAAAGAACGATTGCGTGATGTCTCGCAAAGGTATCTATCTATGCGATGTTTTACTCACCTTGAAAATACCTCGAGCATACGAGATCCTCACCAGAAATAACAAGTGATACGTTTCATTGGCAAATGCAGCACGTTCCCGTAAAAATTTTGATTTCAGGAATAAGGAGGAAAGCGAGCACAGCGTCAGTTGTAAAACATGCACTCACGCTTCTGTGACTGTTTTTTACCTTTCCTTAGCCCGGGAAATCTATTAGCCCTAGAAACTACCAGCATATCAGGGAACAATGTCGTCCTGCTTGTCCTTTGACGTGGGACCTTTCAGGCATGCTTTTCTTCCTGTGAGGATAGTTCCCTTTCTGCAGCTGCCACTTTGGCTTTCATAGGAGGAGCTGTAAGATGATACTCACGCTGGGGCCCCATTCCAGACATACTAAGTCAGACTCTCGGGGGATGGGGCCCGGCATCTGCTCTTGGACAAATGCTCCACGAGAGACCTGACGCACAGCTGATGTTGAGACACATAAGCACACACTCCCCTTCTCCTCTCCTCTTTTTAAAATAGAACCTTGGACTTCATAGCCTTGCTTGTAGTTAACGAATTGGAAAAAAATGTGTGGGTTGCCCTCTCTCTCTCTTTTTTTTTTTTTTTTTCAAGGCAGAGTCTTGCTCTGTCACCAGGCTGGAGTGCAGTGGTGCGATCTTGGCTCACTGCAACCTCCACCTCCCAGGTTCAAGTGATTCCCCTGCCTCAGCCTCCAGAGTAACTGGGATTAGATGTGTGCCAACACGCCCGGGCTGATTTTCTGTATTTTTAGTAGAAGACGGGGGTTCACCATGTTGGCCAGGATGGTCTCGAACTGCTGACCTCGTGATCGGCCCGCCTCGGCCTCCCAAAGCGCTGGGATTACAGGCGTGAGCCACCGCACCCGGCCACCTTCTTTTTCAAGAGCATCTTTTAATGTATTTATTCTACAGCCACATCTAGAGCAATTTCAAGGACTTAGGAGAGTGTTTATGCCACAGCTTCCCCTTTCCGACCTGATACTCGGCAGGCCCAGGAGAGGGAGAAGAGCCTTGCAGGTGGACAGGGGTGGAGAGGTTCTGTTGTCTTGGTAACCATGCTGCCACTCATCCCATCGGGGGCTCAGATCTGGCAGGGGCCCTGTGGGTGTGACACTACCCCTCCCCACTCTGGTTGTCTTCCTGTGCTCAGAGGTTGAAGCTGAGGGCTGAGGTTGGTTACCAGGGAAACCAAAGCCAGGTCCCCGAGATTGGCAAACAGAAAAACCGGCCGTGGAATTCAGGACGCAGCATGGATTACGGGAGCCTGCCCAACAGACAGGGGATGTACAGTCACTAGAGCGTGCACCCACAGAGTGCCTGCGCAGGAACGCGCGCACACCGCACACAGACACACACGTAGACACGTGCACTCACCAGCACTCCCTCTGCCCAGGTGTGCACAGTCTAGCTGGCTGGAGCATCAAGTGCACGTGGAGGAGGCAGGCGACCAGGCAGGACATGTAGGCGGGACGCAGAAGAGGGAAAGAGAGGGGATATTGCTTACTGTTGTAAAAAACAAAAAAAACAAACAAAAAAAACCAACAAAAAACAACTGCATACCCTTTCCTCAATGACTTACGGTCACATTTGCAGTACTTTTTTTTTTTTTTTTTTTTTTTTTAATTTTTTAGATGGAATTTCGCTTGTTGCCCAGGCTGGAGTGCAATGGTGTGATCTAGCCTTACCGCAACCTCCGCCTCCTGAGTTCAAGAGATTCTCCTGCCTCAGCCTCCTGAGTAGCTGGGATTACAGGCATGCGCCACCACGCCCAGCTAATTTTGTATTTTTAGTAGAGACAGGGTTTCTCCCTGTTGGTCAGGCTGGTCTCGAACTCCCGCCCTCAGGTGATCTACCCGCCTCGGCCTCCCAAGGCGCTGGGATCACAGGCGTGAGCCACCACGCCCAGCCTGTACCACAGTTTCTCAAATGGCTTTACTAAGGTATAATTTGTTTGCCACAAACTTCACGTATCTGAAGGGAATAACACAGTGAGTTTTAGTAAATTGACAGTTTTGTAGCCCTCACCACCATCCAGTTTCAGAATACTTCCATCACCCCAGAAAGACCTCTGGTACCCGTTAGCAGCAGTCAATCCCCATTACTTTACCGCCAGGCCCGCCCAGGCAACCAGTAAGCTACTTTCTCTCTCTGTAGAGCTGCCTCTCTGGGCATTTCCTATAAACTGACTCGTGCAATAAGTGGTCCTTTGTGACTGACATCTGTCAATTAGCATAACGTCTTAGAGGCTCAAACACGCTGCAGCATGCATCAGTAGTCTGTTCCTCGCCACGGCTCAGTAACATTCGGCTATACGGATATACCACTTCTTTATCCCTTTACTGACTGGTAGACGTTTGGCTTGTTTCCACTCTGGGGCCTTCCCACAAAATGCAGCAGTGAACATTGGAGCACGTGTCTGTGTGTAGGCATGGTTTTATCACGTATGGGTCTCGGATACTGTCAAATGCTTTTCTCTATCTGTGATGATGATGATGATGTAGTTCCTGTCCTCTATTATATTAGCAGGGTGGATGACCTTAACTGAAATTTGAATGTTAAGCCAATCCTGCATTCCTAGAATAAATGACACTTGGTCATGTTGCATAGCCCACTGGATGTATGACTGGTGGGGTTTGCTAATATTTTGTTGGGGATTTTTGCAGGCATATTCATGATGGATGTTGCTTTAAGGTATCATTCTGCTCTCTCTGTCTTGCTTTATTATTATTATTGCTGTCTCTGTCTTGCTTTATTATTTATTATTATTATTATGTTTTTGAGACAAGTCTCACTGTGTCAACCCAGGATGGAGCGCAGAGGTGCGATCTGGACTCACTGCAACCTCCACCTCCCAGGTTCAAGGGATTCTCCTGCCTCAGCCTCCTGGGTAGCTGGGAATACAGGTGCCCACCACCACACCTGGCTAATTTTTCTATTTTTAGTAGAGTCAGGGTTTCACCATGGTTAGCCAGGCTAGTCAAGAACTCCTGACCTCAGGTGATCTCCCCACCTCGGACTCCCAACATGCTGGGATTACAGTCGTGAGCCACCGGGCCCAGCCTCTGTCTGGCTTTAGGAGCAGAGTAATAAAATTTTCAGAGGATGAGTTGGGAAATGTTCCCTCCTCCTCTATATTCTGAAAGAATCTGTGAAGGGTCGCCATCATGTATTTTGTAAATGTCGGACAGACTTCACTAATGAGGCAGCGGAGCCTAGACTGTCCCTAGTGGGAAGATGTTTAATGTAGTCTTTCTATTTCCTTACCCGCTCCAGGTCTACTCAGATGTCCCAAGTGATCATTGCATTTGTACCTTTCTCTGTCCCAATCCTTTCTCGCCTGCCGCTGCCTTTGGTTTGGGTTTGGCCTCTGCTGTAGAATTTCGCATACTGGACATCTGTGGACATCACAGGATTGCACATCCTAGTCTGTAACTTGGGATAGGATGGTGTCTCAGACACGACCCCCAGGTCCCCTCCGTCCCCCATACACAGGTATAGGGATAAAGACCTGGAGGTGAGGATGTGGTGCGTGTGCAGAGTGCCTCAGTTTCCTCTACTCACCCATTTTCCATGCCTGTTCCTGGAGACCAAGACCCTGTGGCACTGTGCATCTGTGAGCTCCCCGAGCAAGCCCCTGATGTCTGCTTTTTCCAACTCAGATCCTTCTCACTCCTTTCATCTCCCGGGACCGGGACCACACAGGATCAGCCACCTGCTCTCTCACACAACGATGCGTATCTGCTAGGGTTTCAATGTTTGTGTTCCCTCCAAAACTCAGAGTGAAATTAATCCCCACTGCAGCAGTGTTGGGAGGTGTGGAATGATGGCAGGTGTTCAGGCCATCACGGCAGAGCCCTCGTGAGAGAAAGAAAAGAGCTTGCAGCAGCGCTTTGTTCTCTCTTCTCTTCCTCTGCTATGCGAGGACATAACATTCTTCCCGGCTTGCCCTTCCACCGTTTGCCCTGTGAGGAATTGGATTGGGGTTTGCTAATATTTTGCTGGGGATTTTTGCAGGCATATTCATGATGGATGAAGACTCTTGCCAGATAGCAGACACGGGGACTTTTGTTTTGGACATCCCAGCATCCAGGGTCGTGAGAAATAAATTTGTTTCCATTACAAATTGCCTGCTTTCTTGGTCCATTTTGCTTTGTTCTAACAGAATACCTGAGACTGGGTAATTTCTAAAGAAAATTGGAGGCCAGGCACGGTGGCTCATGCCGGTGGCTCCCAGCACTCTGGGAGGCCGAGGCGGGAGGATCACTTGAGGCCAGAATTTGGAGATCAGCCTGGGCAACATAGCCAGACACCGTCTCTACAAAAAACTGAAAACAGCCTGGCATAGCAGCACAGGCTTGAGCTACTTGGGAGGCTCTGGTGGGAGGATCGTTCGAGCCAGGAATTCAAGGCTGCACTGAGTCATGATCGTGCCACTGGGCTCTCTTCTGGGCAACAGAGCATGACCCTGTATCTAAAAAAATTAGAATAAATACATCTTTTTAAAAAACAAAAAACAAACAAACAAAAAAAAAACGGTTTATCTGGCTCACAGTTCTGGTGGCCAAAACATTCAGTCTTGGGCAACTGCATCTGGGGAGGGCCTCGGGCTGCTTCAACTCATGGTGGGAAGTGGAGGGGGAGCCGGCGTGTGCAACGAGATCACATGGAAAGGAGGAAGGGAGAGAGAATCCGGGGAGGCCAGACTCCTGTGAACAACCTGCTCTCCTGCAAACTAATCCATAGCCGTGAGAGCAAGAACTCAGCGCAGAAGGACACTGAGTCCTTCATGAGGGATCCTCACCATGACCCAAACACCTCCCTCGAGGACCCACCTCCCAACACTGCAGCACTGGGTGTTAAACTTCAACCTGACTCTTGGTGGGGATAAACACGCCACATCTAATCCAGAGCACCCAGCCTGTGGTATTACATGATACAGCAGAAGGACAGAGACTAAGACGGGGTCTGATCTCTCTCCCTGATCAGTCAATCAATCCCCCAGAGCAGGGCTACCTGTGCGACTCCTCCTGACCTCCCCAGCATGACAGTCGACGAAGCCCGGAAGGGAGAGAGGCACGGTGAGGAAATGGAAACCCTGATGGTTGCTGAAATGCTGACTGTCACTGGCAGCACGGACCTGGTGTGCCTGCTGGGCTGACTGAGAAGGTCTGCGAGATAGCATTTCAGTGGCTGGGGAGTCAGACAGAGGCATGCATCCCCGGCCACCACTTTAGGACCTCCACAAACTCTCCGCAAGGTAGGGATGATTGTACCTGCCCCACGGCACCGTGCGGAGGATTCGGCAATGGATCTCGCCAAGACTTGGTGCTACCAGCTGTGAAATGACCACCAAAGCCCTGCTCTAGGCAATTCACCCACAGCCTTCACAGAGGTGAACTGCTGAAGGGGGCCACCTCCGATCCCAGCCTGCCTAGGCTCGTGTGCTAGTTTTGCCGGTGCCACCGTGGGCTGGTTCCCTAACTTCTCTGGTGTTCTGCTTTCCAAATTCATACAGCGGAACTGAAAATGTTGCTAGAGGATGCGTCTGTGGGAGTGGAGGAAGGCAGCTAATATGTGGAAGTGGGGAAAATACTGTCAGAACCCTAGGAAACATCAGCCAAAGGGCAATGCCTTGAGCCCCTTTGAAACCCTCCCCAATTCACTGGTCTGCATTTAGGCCTTTGTGTTTCAAGAAGGAAAAGCCCTGCTTTTTGTTTGTTTGTTTGTTTTTGTACCTTCTCCCTGGAGCTGGGTCACTTCAACTGTCAAGCTCTCTCATGAGATCCCAGCATCAGAATCTAAGACACTTACTTGTTTTCAAGCCACTTCTGTTGGCAGTAGGCACATAGACTTTTGCAGCGAGACAGTTCTGGGGAATACCTAAAAACGGACTGGCACAAAGCAGAGTTTGTTTTCAGTTCAGAGGAGTCATGCGGGTACCGGCCGGGTTCACACCTCGGGATTCTGCAGAGGTGAAAAGAAAGGTAGATTTAGTCATTGGTTCCTCCTGCAATCAAAAGACACAGATGTCTAAATAATCCCAGTAAGATTCTGGAAGAACCCAAGGACGCTCTGGTTCTCCCGAAGCAGGTGCAAACTGCTGCTCAGGTTCACCTACCCGGGCCCACCACACCGCAAGCAATGGCCAGCCCCGCATCCCCCAGGCCGGGGCACCAGCACCGGCACCAACACGCAGGGCTCTCACCGTGGGCGGCGGACTCTGCTTCCACGTCTCCTGTGGGCAGGAAGCCTCTCTTCGAAGCTGTGGTGCTGCCCGGCTGCTCTGGATGCTGGTCTCGCTGCATCCAGTGACTGGGCTGTGTTCTCTGGTGCCCTCCCTCCCCCGTCCCCAGTCTCCACAGCGTAGAACTTCCCTCAATAAACCCGGATCCGCTGCTGGGAGATTTCAAGGGAGCCAGCTCAGATCTAACAAGAAAAATCAATACGGAGGAACAAACCTGAATTCTACACCTATTTTCCATTCCTACATATATTTATTTGGTATTGGTGATGAGGAACCCCATCAGAAATTCCTGCAAGGGAGAATACTACTTGACTGTTAGGGGCAGGGCGACATTTATATACATGTAGCTTACCACATACATAAAAGTTTATGCAAACAGTACAGCGGTGGACCACCAAGTTCTCATTCCACATCCCTTTCCCACACTGTGTTTAGCTGCCCGTTCTTGAAACTGGATCTCAGGGCAGCGCGCTGCATTTCAGCAGGCCTAGTGCTGCTTCTCGGAGGCAGTCAACTCAGTGGTGCAAAAGCATATAGGACAGCGACAAGGCATTCACACTACACTGACATGTGATCTCTTACGGACAGCAGGAAGGGAAGTGACGGAGATCCAGGGTGGGAAAGCGACAACATGCATCACGGGAGGCAGATGAGACGCGGCGGGGACCGCTGGCACGCAGCATCCCTTGCCACAGGATGCCTCGCGGCCATCCGAGAATGACAGGCACCAAAGATGAGGACCTTCCTGGGGTCGGTCAAGTGTCATGCTGGGAGGATTCCCACGTGTCCCGGTACACGGGTCCTGGCACTCATCCGACCGCAGCTTGCTGTTTCGTCCCCAAAATGGTCCCACGCCCAGGCGCTGCCAACACGCAGGCTCCGTCTGAGTCCCTTCGGGTCTCTATCCCAGGTGGGTGCGCGTCTCAGTTTTCCTCTAACCACTGCTTGAGCAGCCTCTGAAACATTATTTTGCTCTCCTGCTGCCTCTCTCGCTGGCGCTTCTCCTCTGCCTCCTGCGGTTGGAGTGCCGCTTCAGGCAGAGGCCCGGGCTGGTTGGTACCTAGGTTGAGGGTCAAGCCACTGAGGCCCTGCACCAGCGTCTCCCAGGAGGAGGGAAGTGGGGCCCTGTTCCTCTCCCCAGGGATCCCAGAAAGATTCGGCCTGTGGCTCTGGCAGTATCGACATTCACATCGGAATCGATTCTGACCTCTGTCACCTAACGGGGAGATTCTGGCTTCCCTCCCGACAGCATAGGGGGCCATGTGATCGCGGTGTCGCCTCCTCACGTGCCGCAGGAACGCTTTCTTCCTCTGAAGGAACTCCAGCCTCTCCCACCGCTGCTCTTCGAGCGTCTTCTCCTCTCTGTACCGCTGGTGGAGCAGCCCCTCCGGGAGAGGCGCGGAGTGGCTGGGGCCAGGGCCGGGGCTCGGGTTGCTGGGGCCAGGGCCCAGGCTCAGGTTACTGAGGCCGGGACCGGGGCTCAGGTTACTGAGGCCCACCATCAGCTGCTCCGAGTACGAAGGCTGCGAGGGCGCTGGGCCTTCCCGGGAACTCTCTGTAGCTGTCATCGGGGAAGATTTAGAAGGCGATGCTGGATTCTGTTTCTGGAGTGGATCCATGAAGGTCTGGTCCCAGCTGGAAGCTCCACCAGGCCCTTGGGTCTAGAAAGGGTGGTGAAGCTGGAGGTTCTCAGACACCAAGAAGGTAGCGAGGAATGTGTGCAGGCAGAACCCAGACTGCAACACAAGGTGATAAGACAACAAGAAAACACATGATTATTCATCTGACTCAACCTCTCTGTCCCTCCACTTCCTGTGCATCAAATGGGGATTATACAGACACCCCCTCCTAGGCTTCTTCTGAGGATGACGTGAGATCATACATCTCAGCAGCTGAGAATACTAATGCCATCTAATAAAGGACTGAGAAATGATACCAATTAATGCATCCACGTGACCCGGGGTGCAAAAGGATGTGATCCAGTTCGGTGATGTTGATTCCCCGCTGACATTTTCCAACCCCTTCCCAAGCATCATCTGAAGAATAATCAATGCGTGACTCACAGGTGCTCTTCCCATGAGCGTTCATTTTCATCCATTCACAAGGGAGACTTTTACTCAATTGTAAGCGTTTGCACCACGGGGACACACCCTTTTGCATGTTCATCTTCCTGACCACTGGGTTTGTGTCTAGTCAAAAAGGCTGTTCATACCTATGGCAATCATCTCCGAATTCCTACTGTGGATAAGAATTCATTTTGCTAAGCAACAGAAGCAAAAACCCCCAGGAGACTTCAAACAGAAAAAAACATACATGAATTCAAGTAATCCAAAAGCTGGTTCTTTGAAGTGATAAACCCGTGGCAGGACTGACTGGGGAAAAAGAGGGCAAAGAAACGAGTTACCAATATCAGGCACGCAAGAAGAGATTTCACTCCAGACCCAGAAAACATAAAATGGTCAACATGGTAAGAATACACGCGACTCTACAGCTTCACATTCCACAGGTCAGAGGAAACACAGCACATACTCGAAAACCACAAGCTACCGAAACTCACATAGGATGGATTTCAAACACTGAACTGTGTGCACGGTCCTGTATCTTTTAAATAAACTGAATTCACAGGTAAACACATTTGCAAAGACGTCTCTGGGCCAAGACAGTTTCACTGGCAAATTCTAACCAACATTATATGAAGAAATATCACCAGCTTACACAACTTCTTCTAGGAAACAAAGCAGAGGGAATGCATCCGACTGATTTTATGAGGCCAGCACCGCAGGGATACCAAGAAGATGACAGACCAATATTCTTTCCTAACACAGGCACCAAAGTATTCAACAAAAACCTAGCAGTCTGAATGGAGCAATACGTGAGAAGACGAATGAGCCACGATCAACTGGGTTTTATAGCGGGAATGTGAGGACTGTTCTTCCCATACCTGAAAATCCATCAGTGTAATCCACAGATTGAGAGATCAGATGAAGAACAAAAATGACAGGATCACATCAAGCTATGCAGAAAAACCATCTGACCAGATTCAAAGTCCACTGGTGATATAAAAACTAGCACCCTAGGGACACAAGACAACTTCCTCCCCCACAAAAAGGCCGTGAACAGTCAAACCTACAACTAACAAGCCACTCAATGGTCAAAGACTGGATGCTTTCTCTGCCTGAGGATGCGAACCAGGCAGGGACGTCTATGCAACATCACGCTGGAGGCCTAGTCAGTGCTATAATGCCAGAAGAGTCACGGCAAGCACCGGAGACAGCAAGAAACCAAAGTACTCCTTTTTGTAGGTCATGTGATCGTCTACATGAAACAACCCATGTATCTCCCCCAGACTCTCACAGCTAATAAGAGCTTAGTGCTCATTAATGAGTGCTTAGCAGCGACACACGAGAGAAAGTCAACACACGGAAAACAATCCTATGAGTAACTGGAAACCTAAATTTAAGAAAGAATACCGTTTACAAAAGCTACAAACACAGTGAGACGGTTACGTATAGAGCTGAAATACATGGAACGGGTCTGTGTGCCAAAAACTGTAAAACGGTAATGAAGAAATCAAAGAAGATTTAGTTAAATGGAGAGAAACAATGTGTTCCCAGATTTAAAGACCCAAGAAGGGAAAAAGTCAACTGTCCCCAACTTGATGTGTAGAACGAATGCAGAGCCTGTCAGTCAGAATCCTTGAGGGACATTTACACGTATAAACAAGCAGATTCGACAATTCACGTGGAATAGCCGATGTTCCAAAAAGCAGAAGGGATTTAGAGAGATCGTGTTATCGGATTTTCACATTTGCTCTAAAGCTGTAATAATCGAGATTGCTGGATTACAGGGGTAGACATGTAGATCCACAGAAGAAAGCAGAGTCCATGAATCCATCCACAGAAATGTGGCCAATGAGTTTTGACACGGATGTGAGAGGGAATCCAATGGAGAAAGGATAAGCTTTACAATACACGAGGCGCCATATCCTTATGCAAGGAGATGCGCCTCAACCTCAACCTTTATGTGCAGTTAAGGAAAAACGCTTCAGAGACCTACACGGCAAAGTTCAATCCTAAGACTTTTGGAAGAAACCGCAGGAGGACATCTTTGTGAGGGGAGGCTAGGACATGACATGAGATGCACGATCCACGGAAGGGAAAGACGGACGAATAGGAGTCTGGCAAAATTTAAAACTCTGGCTCCGGCCGGGCGCGGTGGCTCCTGCCTATAATCCCGACACTGCGGGAGGCCGAGGTGGCTGGTTCATTTGAGTGCAGGTATTCGAGACCAGACTGGCCAACATGGTGAAACCCTGTCTGTACCAAAAAATACAAAAATTAGCTGGCGCGGTGGCACATGCGTGTAGTCCCCAGCTACTGTGGAGACTGAGGCAGGCGAATCACTTGAACCCGGCGGGCAGAGGTTGAAGTGAGCCGAGATCGGGCCACTGCCCTCCAGTCTGGGCTACAGAGCAAGACCCTGTCTCAAAATCAATCAATCAGTCGATCAATAAAAGACAATAAAATAAAACCTTGGCTGTGTAAGAGCTAGTGTGTTCCGAGAAAGAAAATCGAAGTTGCACCACTAGGAGGAAATGTTTGAGAATCATTGACCTGACTGAGATCTCACATCCAAAATACATGGCACATTATCAAAACTCCACAATAAGAAAATCAACACCCTGACTAGAAAACGGGGGAAAGACTTGAACGGGAGCACATGAAACCATATTTAACGTCATTCAGCACTAGGGGAACGCCAGTTAACACCATGAGTACTGGCAACACCAAGCAAGGAGGACATGCTGGGCGACTGGAACTCTCATACTTGGCAGCTGGGAGGGTGAAATAGCACAGCAACTTGGAGAAGCACTTTGGCAGTTTCTTGCAAGTCAAACAGATGTTTACCATAGGACCCAGCCATCCCACTCCTGGGGATCTACCCTAGAGAAATACAAAAACTTAGGTTCACAAAAAAGCCCACACCGAATGGTAAAAGCAGCCCGATGCAAAACTGCCCCAAACTGGAGAGAGGACAACGTCCTTTGGTGGAAGGCTGGCTGAACACCTGTGATCTTCCACACAGTTAAACTGCTTTTTCAGTCTAGGACAGAAGCATCCGACACTCACTCAACACGTTCATCAGGCCAAAAGAAGGAAGGCTGCCTCACAAGGCCACAAACCATATGGCGTCACTGACATGACACTCTCCCCAAGACAAAACTAGAGGGAAGGAAACACATCACTTTACACCAGGGATGAGGGGTGAGGGAGGGGTAACCGCAATGGGGCAGTTCCACGGAGTGTCCTGGGGTGATGGGACTGTTGTGCATCCTGACTGTGGTGATGGTGGTGACAAGAATGTACGCCTGTGTTAAAGCTCACAGAACTGTACTCCCGAGGGAAAGAAGTCAATCTTGCTGTAGGTTAAGTGAAAAAACCCAAGGGCATATTTTGCAATAAGGGTATCTCTCTGTATTATTTTGATAAATACATCTTAGATGAATGCAACCAAAAATTGACATTAAATGCTAAATGGAAACTTCAGACCAGCCTCCCAGGCTCTATTCTTTTGACAAACTAGGAAACCAAGAATTCACTAGTTTTCTTGAGAGGATACTGGTGCTCTGAATGTTTAGTCACCAAATCGTGGCTACCAGCACACACTGGGGTAGGAAAGAACCAAATCAGAAACAGTCTGAATATGTACTGAACAGACACACACACACCCTAGAAAGAGTTGTTAATCTTTGAGAAATTGAAATCTATCTTCCCTATGAGTTAGTTCCCTGACATCCTTTGGGCCACTACCATCTTACACAAACACTTATGTGTGAAACGTGTGGAAAATGATTTGTTTGTTTGTTTGTTTGTTTGTTTGTTGAGACGGAGTTTTGCTCTTGTTGCCCAGGCTGGAGTGCAATAGTGCGATCTCAGCTCACCGCAACCTTCGCCTCCAGGGTTCAAGCAATTCTCCTGCCTCAGCCTCCCGAGTAGCTGGGATTATAGGCATGCGCCACCACGCCGAGCTAATTTTGTATTTTTAGTAGAGACGGGGTTTCACCAGGTTGGCCAGGATGGTCTCGATCCCTTGACCTCGTGATCCTCCCACCTCGGCCTCCCAAAGTGCTGGGATTCCAGGTGTGAGCCACCACGCCCAGCCGGAAAATGATCTTAACCCAATTACCGCCCAGCCAATTTTCAGGTGTCACAAGGATTCTCTCAGGATCTATTTCTACATGTAGAAGCTAATTCTCAGAGAGAAAAAAGTCCTCACAACCCTTTCCCCCCTCGTTTTTTGTTGAGGCAGGGTCTTGCTCTGTTGCCCAGTCTAGTGTGCAGTGGCAGAATCTCAGCTCACTGCAACCTCCGCTTCCTGAGCTCAACTGTCCCTCCAGCCTCAGCCTCCCGGGCAGCTTCTGTTATAGGCAAGAGCCACCATGCCTGGCTAACTTTTGTATTTTTTATAGAGACAGGGTTTCGCCACATTGCCTAGGCTGGTCTCGAACTTCAGAGCTCAAAGTGATCCTCATGCTTCAGCCTCCTAAATTGTTGGGATTACAGGCATGAGCCACTGTGCCCGGCCAACAACACCTTTACAGGAAGAAATGAGGGAGGCCAAGGCGGGCTGATCACCTGAGATCAGGAGTTTGAGACCAGCCCGGCCAATATGGCAAAACCCCAGCTCTACTGAAAATACAAAAAAATTAGCTGGGTGTGGTGGCGGGCACTTGTAGTTCCAGCCACTAGAGAGGCTGAAGCAGGAGAATCATTTGAACCCAGGAGGTGGAGGCTGTAGTAAGCCGAGATTGCACTACTGTACTCCAGCCTGGGCAACAGAGCAACACTCTGTCTCAAAGGAAAAAAAGAAATATGAAGATTCTGGAGACGTCAACTGACAATCAGCCTGCATAGTCATTGCTCTTTTCTCTTTCTCCCTCCATCAATTTTGTGAAATGAAACATTTTACCGTCCTATGTGTATGTTCATCCAGAGATTCTCAAACCGCACCCATGCAGTCGCTCATGATCCCTGACAGAGGCATTAAGGACAATGAGGCCTAGAGAAGTCCCCCGTGTGTACGGAGAGGAGCAGCTGCAGCAATACATGTGACTTCCCTTCCTTCATCATCTCACCAACGTCATTCCTTCAACAGGCACTTGCCCCCTGAGAAAGATCTTGTATCAAAAATCACTGTGTGAAACACCACAGCCTCAAGTTTCCTGCATCATCTCACGCAGCTACTGAAGAGAGCGAGGGACTACTGGAGACAGGGAACCCAGACAGTTTAGCCGCCAGACCTGCAGCATGAAAGGTGATGTCTCTGGGAACCGATCCCTCACTGTGATGGTTTTATCTGGGAACTGTTCCCTCACTGTGATAGTTTTAGCTGAGAACCGATCCCTCACACTGATAGTTTTATCTGGGAACTGATCCCTCACTGTGATGGTTTTATCGGTCAACTCCACCAGAGTTGGTGACTGGTCCCCTTTGGTCAAACGCTACTCTAAATGTTGCTGGGAAGGGATTTGTGGATGTGATTAACATTTACCATCAGGCTGGGCATGGTGGCTCACGCCTATAATCCCAGCACTTTGGGAGGCCGAGGTGGGTGGATCGCTTGAGGTCACCAGTTTGAGAGCAGGCTGGCCAACACGGTGAAACCCCATCTCTGCTAAAAATAAAAATTACCCGGGTGTAGTGGTGGGTGCCTATAGTAGTTCGGGAATGGCATGGCCCCTAGCAAGACTTTCACTTCTCATTCAGCCTGCAGGACTCAGCTGAGATAGCACTTCCCCCGTGGAAGCCTTCTCCAAGCTCCTAAAACACCCTGTATTTCCCTGTCCTGGCCCCAGGCCCACTCAGGTGTCAACAGATGGTTGTCTGTCAACCCCCTAGCCCTGGAGCTGACAGAGGCCAGGGACTTTGTCTTGTTCACCCACCACAGAGCCTTGAGCCCAGTGGACATCCACATTCACAAGTATCTATCAAAGGAAACAAGGAGAATATGGGGCCCGTCATAAACATCTCACTAAGTGTGTCAAGTCACCTCTGCGGAATCCATATTTTCCCATGTTGCAAAGGCAGAAATTCCTGCATGGACAGGTCAAGTAACTTCCCTCAGATCACACAGCCACTCAGGGACAGAATTCCCTCCCAGGTCTCCCTGATTGCAGATGCACAGCCTTGGTGGCATTGCCTCTCTGGGTCTTCAGCCTCCCCTGACGCCTAAGTGAGAAAGTGATCCCGAGGGAAGAGTTCAGACAGCAGAGTCCTGGGGGCTGAACCACGTGTCCACAGCTGCCCGGGGATCGGGTATCACGCTGTGACTCCTTACTCTCATTTTCTCCTGGCCAGTTCTGTTCTTATGCTGAAAACGCTGCACCTCTCACACCTCTTGCACTACCCGCTCTCACTTGCTTCATTTCTCCTGTGCAGAAGGAGAAAGAGAACAGCTAAGCAAGTGAATCCAGACTACATCCTGGAGATGAGCGCCACGAAGAGCTTTGTGTTTCTTTTGGAAATTAAGCCAGTCCTATGCGAAGCTTTTTTCAATGTTCCAAATATGATATGAGATCCCCTTATAAATTACATTTATTTCCCTTTAAAGACACAGATTTCATTTAACAATCCCCATTAAATATGGACTTTTTTTTTTTTTTTTTTTGAGATGAAGTCTTGGTCTGTCACCCAGGCTGGAGGGCAGTGACCCGATCTCAGCTCACTGCAGCCTTCGCCTCCCGGGTTCAAGCAATTCTCCTGCCTCAGCCTCATGAGTAGCTGGGATTACAGGTGCCCGCCATCACGCCTGGCTAATTTTTGTATTTTTAGTAGAGACAGGGTTTCACCATGTTGGTCAGGCTGGTCTCAAATTCCTGACCTTGTGATCCACCCGCCTCGCAAAGTGCTGGGGTTACAGGCATGAGCCACCGCGCCTGGCCACATGGACGTTTTTCTAGAAGTGCCAAAATCCTACGGCAAAATGACTAAGATCTGTGCAAGGTCTCCGGGTGCTGAAAACTGTGCTCCTAGTCTCGTGCCATGCCAGGGGAAAGGAGTCTGACTCTTAGCCAGGCAATGCCACACAGATGGAGGAGAGTCTGCCCTACACACGGCTCACAGACGTTCTGTATTTTGGATGCCTACACAGATTATCTCTATCCTGCTGGGTCTGGAGTAGAGGAGTTGTAGTTCTTAGCAGCTTTGTAACAAAAGAACAGGTAGTCAGTAAAGCCAGCAATGCCTACTTTTAAGAGAGAAAGAAGATAATGAAGACAGCAGTGAAGCATGGTGCTGGCATCAGGGGTCTCCCAGCAGGTGAGTACACACAAAAGCAGCGGGAGTACAACCGGGAGTCCAGGGAGGGGCATATTCTGAGGGACCAAGACCAGTAGCTAGAGCAGCAAGAGGAAGACAAGGAGCAAGTCTCCTCTCGCGAGAAAGGAGCTTACCTACACTCGCCCAAGGCAGTCAGGTCGCTGGGTTCACAAGGTCGATGCTGTGGGTGTAGGTCGAGTGACTGCTACACCTTCACCTACAAAAGAAAACAACCTCACTGGCCAGGTCACATTCCTCCAGGTATTTACTGACAGCCCACTCCATTCAGCGGTGCCAATGCAGACCCATCCCAAGGACAAGTCTCAGTCAGAAATAAAATGTTGTCCAAGAAGCCAGGAATGGTGGTTCATACCTCTAATCCAAGCACTTTGGGAGGCTGATGGGGGAGAATTGCTTGAGCCCAGGAATTTGAGACCAGCCTGAGCAACAGGGCGAGACCACCATCTCAACAAAATTTTAAAAAATTAGCCAGGCACAATGCTGAACGCCTGTGGTCCCAGCTACTGAGGAGGCTGAGGTGGGACGATCACTTGAACCCAGGAGGTTGAGGCCAGTGCAGTCCAGCCTGGGTGACAGAGTGAGAGCATCCCCCCAAAACAAAACAAAACAAAACAAAACAAAACAAAACAAAACAACAACCATGGCAAGCATGAGACACAGGGGCTTCTGACACAGAGGAAGTCAAAACCACCATAGCCCAGGTGGTAGGAACAGCTTCTCCCAGGGTGTGGTATGATATATATTATCTGCCCCAGTTGCAGATGTGACAGAGTGAGAGCATCCCCCCAAAACAAAACAAAACAAAACAACAACCATGGCAAGCATGAGACACAGTGGCTTCTGACACAGAGGAAGTCAAAACCACCATAGCCCAGGTGGTAGGAACAGCTTCTCCCAGGGTGTGGTATGATATATATTATCTGCCCTAGTTGCAGATGAGGTTAACAGGATCAGAGAGTAACTTCTGAGCAGCACTGAAGGTCACACATCTAGGCAGTAGTGGTGACCATTTCTCACTGAGGTCTGCTGAAATACAGAAGTCACTCCACTATTTGTGACGCCAATCTCTCTTTATATTGCCACCTGTTTTAATTTGCATTCAGTGACATATACTTACCTGCGGCTCCCCTGACCTTCATGTTCTCCTAAGTGGCTAAATATCAAATGGGTTTTTTTTTCTTTTATTATTATTATTATTTTTTTTTTTAGCACATCAGGCCTTTCCATTAAAGAACCGAAATTTCCTGTGTTAGGCACGATTGCCCAGCCTGGAACTGAACACTTATCTGCAATTCATCTTCCAACTACACACTAAGGAAAGGAAATTGATTACTGCTATGTAGAGATTTAATGTAGCTATTTCACGAATTTTGAACTATGATTTGAAATGTAACCACTGTCCAACCAGAAACAGTAAAAACAGTGCTTCCCTATGAAAAGAATTCACAGGACATTTTATTAAATGCCAAAGCGTTCCAAGTAAGACACACTGCCCCTTGGACAGGGAGTTGTTGAAATTCTGCTCCTAAGAATACAGAAGTCCTTTCTCTCTCCGTTGCTAGTGCCCTGATAAGCCCAGCCAAGCAAGGCCATTCGCTTTTCCCTTTTTGAGCAAAACACAGCAAACCACCCTCACACCCACGCACAAATCCAACGCACCCAGTGGGGATACGTTAGTAGAGGGAAATGGCATTGGAGATGCAGCTGGAAATCCATGACTACTCAGAGCACCACATTCCTGATGGCACAGAGGGCTACCACCCAGGGTTGCCTTGATGGCACAGCGGGCTACCGCCCATGGTGGCCTGTAGTCCAGCAAGGTGGAGGGCGGAGAGGCCCTCCTTCTCTAAACCTAACACCCTACATCTTGTGCAGCTACTGGACACAAATGGCCTGGACCATTCACTGCGCGCGAATGCAGGAATCACAGCGCCCATTAAACGCACATCTCGTATGTGTCACATCACGACCCTTCCCTCTGTCACACGTCCTAGAAAGGGTTTGTGGGACGGTTTGTTTCAATAGGGACAACGCAGTCTTCCTTGAAAACCCTCCAGTCACGGTGTCTCCTGCTGTTCGGTGGGAGAGGAGGTGGGGAAGGAGGTGATGCCAAGAACACGGTGATTTCTAAACCTGTTGAACAATGATTTCAGCCCAACTGTAGTCCCGCCGGCTACGAATGCCCGCGGCAAGTCTTGGCATCGTCTTTCTCCGCTGAAAAAGGCCACCCCCCAGCAGGGAAAGAGAACAACGCCACCCCTAGGCTGCGCGACTGCATTCCCACAGCGGGGAGCTAAGGGAGGCGGCGAAAACCACCCGCTTCCTCCACAAGCCCCGCTCCCTGCCCGCCAAACTCAGGGATTAGAGTTCCAAGACACGCCGGCCTGTGCTAGGGGCAGCCTAGGTGTCGGCCTCTCGCTCTGTCTCTATGGAAGTGTCTCTCCCACCCGCCCCCTACCCGCCCCCTACCCGCCCCCCACCCGCTCTCAGTTTCTCCCGCGCGCTCGCTCGCTTTCTGTCTCTCTCAGGCTCTCTCACGCGCGTTCTCGTTCCGGAGTCGGTTCCCGCCGTCCAGGAACCAGCGCGGCGCCTCCTTTCCTCTGCCTTGGAAACGCAGCGCTGCCCAGTCAGAATTGATGGGTTAAGACCACCGAGAGGAGTCGCCCTCTGGCAGGCTAGAGGCGCCACAGCTCGGAAGGGAGCGTCGGTTTATCCTCGTTGACGTCACAGGCATGCGAGGCCGCTGAGGAACTACAGTTTTGATTGGCTGCCGCGGGCCGGGAGCCCGGAGAGGGAGTGGGTGGGTGTCTGTCTGAGAGCGGCTGAGTGGCTTCTCGCGACCCACGCCCCCCGGCTGCGCTTCAAGGGGAGAAGCCGTGGAGCCTCGCTGCATTCCCAGAGCGGTCCTCACTGAAGCGTGGATCGTGGACGGGACGAATGCTTCCGGAGGTCACGGGAAGAGACCCAGATAGCGGACGTGACTTCGCAGGCGAGGGACGTGGGAACTGGGCCGAAGGGATGGGAGGAGGCCGACCTCTCCTGTTATTGGCTGGGAGTTTTGAGCTAGGACGCGCCCCTGAGAACCGACACCTGCTGTTTCATTTTGGTTACTGTTTTTTGCTCGAGCGATACATGCACCCTGGTAAAGATGGAAACCAAACAATCCAAGCTATTGAAATTATTCAGACTACTGCCGTAGGGAGCGCGCCCCAGAAGTGGAAGTCACACTAACTGGGGTGAGGGGTGAAGGGCCTTGTCTTTTAAATCCATAGGAAGGAGTAGATCGGTTTTAGTGGGGAGATTTATCGGGCAGGGTTTTTTTGTAATCAGCGGAAGTCTCAGGCAGCTGAACAGGGAATGTTTCTGTGTATGCCTAGCTACTTTCAGGAAGACAGACTTCCCGTTTAAGGGAATCATTCCTGAGACAAAAAAACAAGGAGTGGTGGGGTCTGCCATCTGGGAGTGATGGCACAGAGTGGACAGCCAGCAACCCTTATCTAAGTCCCAGGGAGAATATTGGTCCTTTGTGGT